>CAJHQP010000005.1:527500-666189 GCA_905132765.1 Moricandia arvensis | reverse complement strand
ATTTGCTAGGCTTAGTAAGCATTGAGTTTTGTCTTCTACAGAGATTGCTGCACCCAAGTAGGAGTCCGGAGAGTTTCCATATTCATTGGGCATAACGATATTGAAAGAAGTACGATTAATAGTTTCGATATCAGAGCAGAAACAGATGCATTATAATTGACGGAAACATGATGTTTACGTAGATTATCCAACAAAGGTAAGATGTCGGACATTAGTTTCCGTAGGAAATTTTTTATTTTAGGACCGTGTCTACTGTCTATACTTTCCTTTTCAGATAGATGGTGAGCTAGAGGAGGGTTCCATTCAACAAGATCAGATGCTTGATTGAAACTAAAATGGTAGCCTAATTTTACCGTGAAATTT
This sequence comes from Moricandia arvensis, assembly GCA_905132765.1. NCBI lineage: Eukaryota > Viridiplantae > Streptophyta > Magnoliopsida > Brassicales > Brassicaceae > Moricandia > Moricandia arvensis. Next base: position 665,826 of record CAJHQP010000005.1, on the reverse strand, counting down.
CCATCTTTGTGACGCCAATTTTAAAATCTTAATGATTAACCGTCAGTAAGCGATATATACGGATAAGATGCATGATCTTGTTGTTATATAAGATCATTATAAGCTGCATGATCCCACTGGTTTGAAAAATGCAAAAATTTTGTTGATTAATAAACGAGGAAACAGCACAAGAGAGATTGGTATGAGCGAAGTAGGCTGAGGCCGAGATATCCGAAGAAGTAGCCAGCGAGTCACCAGCCTAGCATACAGTAGTGCCATCTCAATCCAGGTGTGATACTGCCATTGCTCAGTACACTCGTCATAGTAGAGATTTGCCAACCATAAGATGCTCGCATCTGCAAGATGCCTTCCATACTTGTGTTCTGCACGAAATATCGATGATGCTATATACGTATAAGCGTAACTGTTAGGTCGATGCATAATTTTCACAAAACAGCGTTGTCTAGAGAGATTGATTAAAACTTGTGAAGATCTCGAAACCTAGACCTCACTTCTGCTTGGACTCGGCGTAAGTTTGCTTCAAGATATCATGCATCTTTAGTTTTCCTTGTTAGTACCCACCAACACTAGTAATGAGACTATCAAGTCCATAACAAATCCCATTGCTAACTTGAAATATGTCAGTGAAAACTTGGCATGGCCATTGCAACACTTTTGATTAAGAGTTTCTTTCCTAGCAGAAGTGAGAAATATGTTCCACTATCATTTGTACGTTTGAGAACATAGTTTTAATATATCGAAACATCTCTACCTTGTTACTTACAAATTGTTCAGGAAGTCCTAAATATTCCCCATCTCCACCCAATATTCTGAATGTCGAGTGTTGATTTAATCGACTCACGTATATGCTGGAAAACCTTTTCACCAAAAGTAATAGTTGATTTATCTAGGTTGTAAATAGTTCGGATACAGCTTATTCATCATAGAAGCTGACTCGTAGAGGCTGGATCTTATGTTCGGATACAGATTTATTCATCATAGAAGAGACGAAATCATCACATAAGATATATAGATATGGAGACAACGGATCACCTTGGCGAATCCCTCGAGATGGTGTAAAGTTACCATATGGACTGCCATTGACAAGAACAGAGAAAGAAACTGATGATACACATTCAATAATCAAGCCCTATCCAAATATAATTAAAACCTTTCTTATGTAGTACATTTTCAAGGAAACTCCATTCAATACAATCATAAGCCTTACTAATATCTGTTTTAAACTACCATGTATGAGTGGGCACACCGCTGTCTAACTTTAAGAGAATGAAATACCTCATTTTCTAGCAAAACTTTATCCAAAATATGTCTTCATGTGATGTAAGCAGCTTGGTTTTCAGAAACCACTCTTGAGAGGACGTCCTCTAACCATTGCACTAAATATTTTGGAGACAATCTTGTATTTACACTGCAAAGAGTAATTGGACGAAAATCTTTCATAGTTTGAGGCGTATCAATCTTTGGGATTAGAAAAAAGATTAGTATGATTAAAACCAGACGAAAAGGAACCGATGTCAAATAAATGTTGAACTTCTTCTACAAGAGATGATCCAACGACATCCAAATAAGTTCTGTAGAAACTCGCTGTCAAACCATCTGGACAGGAGCTCTATGAGAACCAATTGAGAAAACACTTCGATGTAATTCCTCAGTAGAACCAGGGGGAATAAGAAAAACATTCATCTCATCTGTTACTACACATTGAATGTTACTTAACGCCAAGTCAATATCCTAACGGATCCTGTGTTGTAAATAGTTCTCCAAAGTAACGTTCAGCTTCTAAGGATATCATTTGGTTACCTTGTACATGGATTCGTTGATTATTTTTCATACAAAAGATTTTATTTTGTACTCTTCGATTCTTAGTACAAGCATGATATAACCGAGCACCTCTAGTTAACCATTTAACATGATTTTTATAAAACTAGAATGCGTCCTCAGTCCTGATACGCAGTAGCAAGTTCTAATTGCAGTAGATGAATATCATACGTAGTTGAATGAAAATCTGAATGTGATATGTCAATCTTATATTTAATTTTTCAATCTGTTTATGAGAGTTTGATCTAGAAGTACTTCTCTATTCTGAAATAGCATGACGACAGTCTCGTATTGTTTCGAGTCAATGAAACATTGTTAAGATTATCATGATAATTTCGACTATCATTAACAAACGTTCCAGAAACCAACATTATCTAACCATTGTAAGAATATTTATATTTTTATATGACCTATGTGTCTTTTGGTTTGATTATAAAATCCAAGTTCACAATAAAGTCATGAATTCTAATATTAAAAACGATACCGTGATGGATCGGTTTTGATAAAAGTCATTAGAGTTTGGGTCTATTGATAACCCTCCTACTTTAGCTTAATTATAAATGTTCTTTTCTCTGTAATCATATAAATAATATTAATAATGGTGTTTAAAATAAAAGGGTGTAAAGTGTGGTCTCTCTTCATTAAAGAGTAGCCAAGACAATAAATATATGGCCACACTTCTTCTTGCCGTAAAATAAAACTAAGAAAGAGAAAATGACTTCTCTCATATGACACTAATAATATTGATTAAGAGAAAGGTTTGGATTTCTGTCCATCAAAGAAATCACTAAAGAGAAGGTTAAAGAGGAGAATATCAAATTGAGGATTGATCCTAATACCAAACCATGGAAAGCATGGATTAAAGTTAGTGTTTCTTTCTTCTCTCTTAGAAAACTATTAGGATTGAATTGATATAAATCTAGATTAGGTCTTGGGTAGATTTCATAATAGAAATCATAAAAGTTAATCTTACATTTGGTATCAGAGACATTTTAGATTTATTTAATTCACTGTAATTAATTCTCATGCTTTCATGAACATGTATGGTTTAATTCATTGTAAAGAGTGTTCATGATTCATGAAATAGCAAACGTAAAGTTCTCATTTATCAGACGGCAACGTAAACGTATGTATTGTTAAAGTACATTCGATCAAGTCTGAGAACGAGTGTTTCATTATATGGATTAAAGCCACTGGCTTTTTCCTAAATAAAAGACTTTCTGGAAAATTTATGGTATTTTGTTTAAGTATCATAACAGAAATTATAGTCGCTTAATATATATATATATATATATATATATATATATATATATATATATTGTTAAGTACAAGTACGATTCATAACCGTACGTTGGTAATGTATCCGCATGGGTTAGATTTTTTTTCTGGAAAGTCACAATTAAAAGTTGTGATTTAACAAAAAGTCACATAGGGTACATGTCTGAAAAGAAATAAAATTATGTTTAACAACGTAAGGATGCATGCATGAAGTTTGTGTTAAGTTATTTGTTTGAAAGGATGATTGGATTATATGTAATATGTTTCCAGAAATGATTACGGTTCTCTATATCACCGCCATCAAAATATTTTAAAACATGATAAGTTAAATAACTGGTTTATGTTGATTGGTGGGAAGGTTGATAAATAGAACCAAAGGGAAACAATAATCTAGTTATAAACAAATGATGATCTTGTGATTAAGTGATGAATGTCGTTTCATGCGGATGCACAATATGTTGTTTTCTGGGATTTTATTTGACATTTGCACTCATGTATGGTTTAAGTGACCGTTACTGTCGTAATATTGTGAAGAGTCACCATTAAGAATTGTGACCGTAAGGATTTTCACAGTGAGAAAGGAAAATATAAATCTGTGAATAAATGAAATGTTTTGAGGTAATAATAATGATGCACGCAAGTAGCTTTCATATTTAAAACCTAAATAGAGAACCGGTGATAAAATAGTGTTGCCGGTTTGTTGGCTTTGTGTCCATATAGTTTAGGACATTTATATATAAGTATTTTATAAATTTAAAATTTTATATATATTTAGTTAAAAAATGTTAAGGTTAAAATGTTTCCGCTGCATTTAATTAATAGGTAATTTGTGTTATGAAATATTAACACAATATAGAATAATTATGTTATGATATATTAACATAATATTAGAATATTTTGGCCTATTAGTGTTTTAATATTTATATAGTTTGTGACATGACGATATGCTATAAATGACATTAAAGTTTCAATGATCAATTATTTTATTTTCTATATTCTGGGAGATCACCCAAAGTGGATCACTGAATATAATTAATAATATGAAAATGATTAGTCATTTTTTTTAATTATAGTTGATAGTGTTTATACCCAAAGGTATGACACTATTTGACTTGATTTAGAAATGATTAATCAGTAAAGTGTATTTTAGCATCACTGAAAGTGTTTGTGTTTAAGTATTGCCCAAATGTTACTTTAATACAAACGTAAAGTTTATATTAAGTATAGAATCTGTAGTAAAGTTTCAAAGCAGTAGAGGGGTAAGCATGTATAAAAGTTTGCAGCTTCATTAAAAATGTGTTTACATTTGTTAATTCTGTCATAAAGTTCAATACACTCAATTATGACAAGTGATTCGAAAAGATCCGGTCTATACTGAGTGTAATGACTTTGGAATTTGCCATAGTAAATGATGAGGAACCTTCAACCATTACAAAAGATAACTCCGTATATGAAAAGTCTCGGTGTGTAAGAGATGAGAGCAATCTAATAGGCTAAGTTTGAACTTAATGAGGTTGATGACGGGTGAAAGGGTTAAGTCATCGATGCCTAAGACAGAGAATGAGAAGGAATTTATATAGTAGATTTAAGGAGTGTTCATAGTTAAAGTTGGTTGTAAATCGACTGTAGGAAGTCTCATAAATGAGCTAACGACGAAAATGTTTGACTGGTCTCAACTAACCTATGATCATGTGAACCATCTACCGCAAAGTTTAAGACCTTAGGAATGGAGATGCATGAATAGTTCCTGGTCCAATTTATCATGAACCTTTCTACCTCTTGAGTTTAGCCAGTTCCACGTGAATGACAACAACATTAAAGATAGATGGAACTGTAAGGAATTTAAGGTTATGCTGATTCAAGGGTAGGGAAAATTAAGGAAGATGAAGGACCAATTTGATAACCTCATAGATCTTGGAAATGTTAGTAGCAGCCAAATAATTTCATGTAGAAATGATAAAGAAATGATAAAGACCTAAATGTAAAATCCAGCTGAAAATAAAATGTTTCTTTTGTAAGAAACTGAGACACCTCAAGAAGAATTTTCTGAAAAAGATAGGTTGTTTCAACAAGAAAAGTAAACATTAAATTTTGTTTACTATGAATGGAATCTTGTTTGAAATATCTATTAATACTTGGTGGTTAAAAGTAGATGCATTAAGTGTAGCGCGTCTAATAACACTTAGCTTCTTGAGTCAATACACACCAATATATGTGGCCCTTTTGGTACTTTTTCATGGAGTGTGAAAAGAAACTTGATCCTTATTGGCTATCCTTAAAGAATCAAAGGGTAGACATTTTATTTTTCTAACTATAGTATGAGAATAGTTGAAACAAATAATACTAGCTTCATTGAGAATAGTGAAACTAGTAGGAGTGGTAAACTGTGAAGGGTGGACATTAATAAAATTCAGGTTGAAATTCGTTCACCTAAAGTTGCGCCTGAGGTAGTTGTTTCAATTGTTGTCTCATATTCAATGACCCAATCGAACAACACGAGGATGCAGTTATCCCACTAGCTAAAATATATTGTCGACGAACCTATTACAATTCAAGTAGAGAATAGTGAATCACAAGTAAATTTAAAGCGATTTGAATGGGAAAGAAGACCTGCCATATCAAATAACTATGTGGTTGCTATTGAAAGTGAATGTGGCTTAAAAAATATTGATTGATGAAACCCCGATATCATTAGAAAGGCCATGGTAAGTGATAATTCTGAAAAGGCTTGATGCCATAAAAGCAGATGAAATCTATGGGTGATAACAAAGTTTAGTACTTAGTAGAGTTGTCTGATGGTTTCAATACCGTTGGTTGTAAATGGGTCTTTAAGACTAAATGCGACTCGAAAGGGACATTGAAAGATACAAGGCTCGTTTTGTTTGCTAAAGGTTTCACCCAGAAAAGATGGCATTAACTATAAAGATATCTACTCTCCAATTGCAAAGAAGGATTCTCTTGGAATAGTTTTTGGCTTTGGTGGCCCATTGTGATCTTGAGTTTCACTAGATGGATGTTTAACCATCTTTTTGAATGGAGAGTTTGAGGAGGAAGTATATATGGACCAACATTAAGGTTTCATAGCCACATGAAAAGAAAATATGGTGTGTAAGCTGAGAAAGTCAATATATAGGCTACAATAAGCTTCCAGAAAATGATATTTGAAGTTTAATGATACTATCACGGCATATGGTTTTGTAGAGATGATCTTTGATCAATGTATCTACATTAAGGTCAGAGGGAGCAATTTTCGAAACTAGTCTTATCGTTGATGTAATTATGATTGCTGCAAATAACATATGCATGTTACATAATGTAAAGTAGTATCTCTCTAAGAACTTTGAAATGAAAGATATATGTGAGACTTCTTATGTGATCAGAATATAAATCTTTTGAGAAATATCACAAGAAATATTGAGCTTGTCTCAGAAAGAATATATCAGTAAGATCTTAAAGAGATATAAAAAAATAAAAATACTCGGTAGATATATAGCTCCAATTCAGAAGGGGGAAGTTTAGAAAAATATAGTGTGTTAAGAATGAATTGGAGCGTAAAGGAATAGTAATATTTCCTTAGACATTAGTGGTTAGGAGTTTTGAACTATATCAGACATTTATTTAGCTTGATATCAGTTTTGATATTGGAAAGTTGGGTCGATATGAAAGTAACCCTGGAAATGAACCACTGGAAAGCTGCAAAGAAAGGTCCTCTGGTACTCGCAAGGCACCATCGAGAACATGCTTACATAAAAGAGATCCAATTAGTTACAGGTCATTGGATATTCAGATTCAAGATTCTGTTGGATGCGTTGATGGTAAAAATCAACGTTTAGCTATTGTTCCTATTAATTGAGGAAACAATATAAGGAAAGTGGAAAGCAGTCTGTCATTGCTACTTCCACTATTAATGTTGAATCGTGACATGCTTTGAGGTTACAGTTCGTGAATAGTGGGCTGCGATAATTTATCTCAAGGCTTTGGATCGTCGACATTAATTATAGCCAAGCCGTTGAGAGTTTATGGTGATTATTTCACAGTGTCTTTCTTTTGAAAGGATGACAAGTATAGGAACAGTGCTACGCACATTAAGTTAAAATACTTGTCTATTAAAGAAGAAGTTTAGAAACATAGAGTGTCTTTTGAGCACACAAGAAATGATGTAATGATGGCGGATCCACAAACTAAAGCTTTACCACCGAAGGCGTTCAATGGTCATTTAGGGCGTATGGGTATTATAGATAAAACCTTGCTGTTATAATTATGGAATGCTCATTAAGTTTTTGACACCTAGGAATTCGCTTAAAGTTACGTTTCTGATTTAGTAAATATGTTATCATTAAAGAATGTGTATACAATTAAGGTTCAAAGATAACATATGATAAAGTTTTGAGAATAAATGTTCTTCTCATGTAAGGATAATATAAAATTGGAAATGACTTGTGATACATGGAAGAGACTATTCATTTAATGACATACAACCTCCATGATTCGATCATTTCTAGTTTTAGTAAAGATTAAGTGAACTTGACGTAAAAGTGTACATTAAAGTTATGGAACCCTTAAGACGACACAAAGGTCAATAGGGAGAATGTAAAAATATTTTATATTCTTATATGTCTTATGTGTCTTTTGGTTTGATTATAAAATCCAAGTTTACATTAAAGTTATGAATTCTAATATTAAAGACGATACCGTGATGAATCGGTTTCGATTAAAGTCATTAGAGTTTTGGTGTATTGATAAACCTCCTACTTTACTTTAATTATAAATGTTTTTTTCTCTATAATCATATATATATAAATATTAATAGTGGTGGTGTCTTCATTAAAAAGTAGCCAAGACAATAAATATATATATGGCCACACTTCTTCTTGCCGTAAAATAAAACTAAGAAAAAGAGAATGACTTCTCTCATGATGACAATAATAATGTTGATTAAGAGAAAAGTTTGGGTTTATGTCCATCAAAGAAATCACTAAAGATAAGGTTAAAGAGGAGAAGATCAAATTGATGATTGATCCTAATACCAAAAACTAAGGAAAACATGGCTTGAGGTTAGTGTTTCTTTCTTCTCTCTTAGAAAACTATTAGGACTGAATTGATATAAATCTAGATTAGGTTTTGGGTAGATTTTATAATAGAAAACATAAAAGTTAATTTTACAACCATGACTATCAAACATAAATTGCTTGTTTCCAAAGTCAAAGTCTCTGCGAATCTTGATTATTCCTGGCCTATGATCAAATTCAATCATCTCACGTCACTGAACTTGAGATGCCGCATACGTTGCTCGCCATTCATTGTTTGCAAAAGCTCTATCAATCCAACTTTGAATGAGATTGTCTTTCCTCTTATTACTCCAAGTTAGGTTATTACCAGTATATGGTAAATCTTTCATGCAGCTTGTATTGATCATATTATTAAAATCGAGAAGTGACCAGGATCTTGTTTCTTACCTCCAACCTTTTCCTCTGGCTTTAATATTTCATTAAAATCTCCACACATAAGCCAAGTTTCTACTCTGTTAATTGCAGTTTTCTAAATCATCTCCCATAAAATATGTCTCAGTTGTGAATAGGATCACCATAGATGCAAGACAAATAAAAAGGAGATCTTTATTATTTATCTTACAATCAAACCAACTTTCATCAACTGTATTCATTCCTCTGATACAGTAAATTGAGTGTTTACTAGTCAAAGCTAAGATTGTAGATGTAGTAATTGAGATTCAATTCTAGAGGATCGTTCTTACACTTTATTTCTATGGGATCATTATCAAGCTAAAACAAATCAATTAAATGCAAATAAAATAATTAAAATAAAGAAAGTAAACGAGTTGTTTTGGTTTCAGATTATAAAAGATCTAGGTTCAGGGTGATTCATCGGGACACTTATGATCAGGAGCCATACAACTCATGGAACTCTCGGGTAAACTAAATCATGCGGACTAACCGAATGTTAAGGGTTTTAGTGAAGAGTTGTTCTGAACTCAAACTCTAGGTATTAGGTAAGTCACTCTCGTGATTCTTAACGGAGTGTCGATCGATGGCCACTATGTGGTGTCGCTCGACGCTACTTCTAAACATATACGATTCTTATGTTTGATATGTTCTGTAAACTTCTAATTCAACACTTGTTTGTTATTAGAATTTTAGACAGTTCAAGATATGTTTCAGGGTATACCCAAGCTCTCGCTTGCGCTACAACATCCTATAATCTAAGGTTGAGGTGATCAGATTCAACTTAGCATTAAGATGTACTTAAAGAAAAAAAACTAATTAGAATAACCCTAACAATTTCATAACATCAGCAAGCCATTAACTACCCGTAGAAGAATCCTAAATCTAACAATAGACTACTCAAACATGATTGTGATAAACATGATGAATAGCTGAATGAATTGCATATAAATAACAATAAGAAAACAAGGGAGTTCAAGATCTTAGTATGTGTATGAATATATCTCTCTCTAATGGTAGCCGTCAAAGTTGAAAGTATCAAAAGGGTTGTAAAAGCAAGTGTGTCTTGCAAAATAGCTAAGAAACCTAATAAATAGTCAAAAATGCGGCCATGGACTTGTCTTGCAAATAATGGAACTTTTGGGTAAAACTGTGATTTCTTCAAATCTTCTATTAACTCGCGAAAGTGTTGACTGCCGATTGACGCTCAAGGTGAAACGTCGATCGATGGTATCTGCATATTCTGGTTCTGACTTTGAGTTTTCGGCTGAGCATTCTTCAGTGCTCCAGAATGATCTAAAAGCTCCAACTGCTTCCAATGAGTACATGAACCTGTAAGAAACTCTAAAACAATACCGATTGCATATAAACGACTCTAAAACCATATAAATATCTTGGGTGAAATCAGGTAATACCCATGACATATCAACTTCCCCAGACTTATCCTCTGCTTTCCCTCAAGCAAAACGTAGAATGAATCAGTGAAAGGTTTGAAAACACAAAGACTTACCAGCTTCTTAAAACACTGTTTCACCTAAGTTTCTGTTGCAACCACATCTAGAGCATTTCCATGTACTTTGATTAGCTAATCAATATTTCTTACCACAACCTACCAGAAGCTATCTGAAATACCCTCTACTATCCTCATTTATATACATAATATAGGGTCCATGCTTTATCCTGGGGGTATCAATCAAAGGACACGTCGATTCTTACCCAAGCAGGTGTCTGAACCACAAGTAATCTTTCTAATCCTTTTCCTCTCTCTTCTTTCTTCTCTGAATCTCTTTTAGATCTCAAACTCAATGGACAATGAAGCTGATACAGTCCATCTGGCCATCTTATTTTTGATATCTCTTTTTTTAGCTGACAAAGATGTAGGCGAATAGTGAGGTCATCGGTAATGTACCTACCCCTCGCTTCCAACATTGTGTGATCATTCCTTTGAATTATAATAGTGGAGTCAGCAGTAATGTACCTACCCCTCTGCATCTCAGGAAATCATCTCAATCTTTTTTTATAGATGCTGAAGAAAGGTGAGAGGAGGACCAGAAAGTAAAGTACTTTTACCTTTCAGATTTTCAAGAGAATTCCGATCCTATGTATACCAAGCCCAAGAACAAGCAAATATAGTTACTTAGGTTGGAGGTTAGCTTTGTTTCCTTCAGAAGTTTTTAGCAAGTGTGGGTGTTACATGATAATCAATCTACTTAGCTTTTCCATTCAATCTCAGAATGGTGCTAGAAAATGGTGCAACAAACTGTTCCAGAAAATGTTATAGTCTATACTTAACTTCGAATTCTGACTCAATAAAACAGTTTTAAAAATTGTTAGTTTGAAATAAAACATAACAAATAAAATATGGTATTAATAACCACCTCCCCTAGACTTGAATAACACTGTCTCAGTGTAAAATATTCTGAGATTGGTGGGTTTAAATAAATTGGAATGAAAATACGTTAGTTGTTAGGATTTAAGAACTCGTACCTCTCTGTCATAGTCTCCATCGATCAATGGTATCTAAGGACTATCGATCGATGCTCGACAGACATCATGAACCCGTCAGTAAGTAACTGTAAAAAGTGTCTAAAATATCCGTAGTTTGATCATCTCTCTTTGTGTTAGCACTGTTAGACACTCAAAAAATCATGTTAAAATAGCAAATGTTGATAATAATAATCATTAGTTCTAAATCCAACAAAGCAAACAAAATAAAATAAGTTCATGCCTAAGTTTGAAAATGAAATAAAAATGAGGAGAGCAAAATGTAAAGCTACTCCTCGTCGGTAGTGTCCATATCTGGGCTGGCGTGGTGGTGCTGGAGCTTCTGGTGGCGACCTCACTCTGGTGCACAGACAGCTGAAGCACTGGCACCTGGACATCGTCTCTATCTTACCCCATATGGCGTGAAGTTCACCCACCACGACTCTCTAGAATTCTCCGTGATCGTGAATGGGGATCTGTGGGATCTGTGGGAATGCTAGAAGAGGGGGTGGTGCTGCTTCTGGCTTGTCCTATGCCGGTGCGTGCGCTGCTTTGAGTCCTCATCTATGGCGTATACGGACAGGTGCATTTCGCAAGAGGCGCTCCTCTGGTTTAAACTCAAGGCGTGTTAGGTTGTCGACAAAGTCTGTCACATCACGCTTAGGATGCTCTAACATATGAGGCCCTGCATCATCCACAAAGGACCAGAAGCATCCTTTCTTCAGCCAACCTTCCCTCGTCAAGTGAGCCTCATCCATGTACTCTATCTCTGCCTCCACAGAGGCTCCCTAAAGGCTGATCCCAAGATGTAAAAAATTGGGTGTCAGAAGGCTCCCCACTGCCTCCTTCTTCTTGTCGGATCCCTTGAAAGGTTTCCCCTTCAGGGACACCAAAGTGCTCACCGAAAATAGCCCCCATATTCACCTACTGGTCGCTCAGATAGTGGTGATACAACCTCCTCATCAAGCTCAACCTAGCATCTGACAGCACTCTACAAAAATGTGACCGCTTTTGAACCCTCAGCTTGTTGGGCTTCCATCTTGCACAATAGAGTGTTTGGCAAGGATCTTCAGGAAGTATCGCCCCAGGGACGGGTGGCAGACGTCGGTCTGAGCTGGAATTTGAAGTGGCGTGTGGCTATGAGTCCCAATAAGGCGGTATGTCAAGGGAAGGAAGCGACAATGCAGCGCAAGATTCTCGGGGTTGTTAAACCCGTAGATATGGCAGATGTCGGGAATGGTGATGTTGTATCTGATGACTCTGATCATGCAAAGTCAGGTAGGCTTCGCCTCTGCGCCCTGGAGTTCTGATAAATCACTCGAGCTGTGGCCATTAACTAATGGACCAGGTCGGAGATAGAGTGCATATGGCCTAGTAGCCATGGTTCCCATCCCCAACTCTCCTATCATGTCTCTGATATCAGACCGGAGCCCAGCTTTGTCAAGACATCTCTGTCGACGAAGCTGGTGGTCTCAGTGGAAACACTTGCAGGCGTTGTAATAGAGAGTGTCGTAGTCATCCAGTCATGAGACACAGCTTGTGGGTGCATCCTCTCGAAGCTACAACTGCCTTAGGATCAAGGTAATGCTCAAATATGTTGATCAACTCCTTCTCCTCTTTGGGCCAAGGGTCACGGCATGGAGGTCCTGATGGTGCGGAAATGGAGCCACCAACGTCGAAACATGCTTTGGTTATTCTCTCACTCATCTGCAATCGCTAAAATAAATAAGAATCAGCAAATATACAAACATCTTCACTACCGTCGATCGACGGTCCCTCGCGGGTATCGATCGATGGTTAGTCGCGATATCATTGTGGAAACCGAATTCGCACTGTCGATTTCCGTTAAATTAGAAACGCAGGGTAAACCCTAGTTTCTCATAGGTTCTGGATATATGCTAAACCTCACGACAATCAGTCAGAATACGAAGTAAAGATTGAAAAGTAAAGTAAGAATTAAAAAAAAAGAGAAAATAGATGTCTTATTCCGAATTTGTGTATGAGCGTTTACAACAGGATAGAGCCTTCGCTATGAGAGCTGTCGGCGAGATCCCTAGTTCTAACAATCTAAGACTGCAAAACCCTAGTTGAGTCGCAACTCGAATAACAAAAACGGAAAGTTGCATAATGCTCTAAGTGCTATGCTATGTTTGCGTTGAGTAGAGATTTTCGTGTATCCCTTGCATCATCACCCTCGAAATTCTTATATACTCCTCTAGAGGCGGTTTTCTCTTTCACCTTTTGCCCTTGGTCGAATTTATCGCTTCGCGGAAATATTCCTTTTTTCCTCGATGTTCATGATTATATTTGGAAACTTAACATTTATCATCCGATCTTGACATTTATCTTCACAAATTAACATTTATCCCTTCCTTCAATATAAAAGATAAACCGTCAAAAAGCTTGGGCTCGATTTCTGATAAAATCGTGAGTGGGCCTTTAGCCGAGTTTTTTACCTTATCGGGCCGTTTTTTTACTTGGGCGTTTTTACGATTTTATCGAAAGAGCATTCCTAAGACGATGTCGTCCGAGGGTTAGGATCTTTCGTATGGGGTGTGTGACTCCAGGTGTTTAATTAACCATTACCGTCTCATACGATCGACCCGATCCTTTCTCGAGAAAACGAGTTCTTTCGGTAAAGTTCCAATGTCAATCATGATCAAGACAGAACAAAGATAAGTTCGATCAAGTTTTGAAAGAGGGAGTTACGAGAACGAGGTGAAAATAGATTGATTGATCCGACTTGCCAAACGGGCGAGTCGGATTGCTTGTGCTACCTAACTCGCCCGTTTGGCGAGTTGGTCGTCTTGATCCATCCAACTTGCCCGTTCGGCGAGTTGGTCGTGCCATGCTGTCCAACTCGCCCGCTCGGCGAGTTGGTCGTGCCATGCCGTCCAACTCGCCCGTTCGGTGAGTTGGTCATGCCATGCTGTCCAACTCGCCCGTTCGGCGAGTTGGTCGGCCTGCATTGCCCAACTCGTCGAACGGGCGAGTTGGTCAGTTCTTGTGTTTTGATTTCCCCGTTCGACGAGTTGGACGTCTTGCTCGACCCAAATTCTTTGTCCGGGGAGTTTGGTGATCGTTTCATCGTATTGTCGTTCAGGGATACGTTTACCGAAGGTCTTAAGACAAACTCTTCCCGATGGCTCATTAATGCAGACCGTTCCGTTGTGGCCAGCCAAGATTTGACCTCAATTTTTTCTGTTCCTTTTTTCCGAGATATTATCTCTTTCTTTCAAAAAGGGTGCATTTTCTCGGTAGGTTTCTGACGTTGATTCTGTCGTAACCGATTTTGACCCAAAAGTTAGCCCACCAGCTCGTCAGAACTGTGATGTTCTTGCGAGCATTTTTCGTGTGTCCCTTGCATCATCACCCTCGAAGTCCTTATATACTCTTATAGATGTGTTTTGCTCTTTCCCCTTCTACCCTTGGTCGAATTTATCGCTTCGCAGAAATATTCCTTATTTTTCCTCGATCTTCATGATTATCTTATGAAACTTAACATTTATCCTCTGATCTTGACATTTATCTTCCGAACTTAACATTTATCCCTTTTTGCAAAATAAAAGATAAACCGTCACAAAGTTTGGGCTCGATTTCAGATAAAATTGTGAGTGGGCCTTTAGCCGAGTTTTAGACTACATCATGTTATTTTTTGACGTAGGCTTTTTTACAAATTTATCAAAAGAGCATTCCTAAGACGAAGTCGTCCGAGAGTTAGTATCTTTCGTATAGGGCGTGTGACTCCAGGTGTTTAGTTAACCATTACAATCTCATACGATCGGCCCGATCCTTTCTCGAGAAAATGAGTTCTTTTGGTAAAGTTCCAATGTTAATCCCGATCGAGACGGAACAAAGATAAGTTCGATCAAGTTTCGAAAGAGGGAGTTATGAGGAAAAGGTAAAAATGGATTGATTGATCCGACTTGGTCGTGCCATGTCGTCCAACTAGCCGAACTGGCTAGTTTGTTGGTCCATGTTGTCCAACTCACCGAAAGGGCGAGTTGGTCGGCCTACATTAGCCAACTCCCCCGTTTGCGAGTTGGACAGGCCCAACTTGCCTAACGGGCGAGTTGGTCGGTTCTTGTGGTTTGATTTCCCCGTTCGACGAGTTGTATGTCTTGCTCGGCCAATTTCTCCGTCCGGGGTGTTGGATGATCGGGTCTTCTAGTCGTTTCTTTGAATTGCTGTTCTGGGGTATGTTTACCCGAGGTCTTATGAACAACTCGTCCTGATGGCTCATTTATGCAGACCGTACCTTTGTGGTCAACCGAGATTTGACATTGATTTTTCCAGTTCCTTTTTCCGAGATATTATCTCTTTCTTTCACAAAAAGGCGCATTTTCCCGGTAGGTTTCTGACGTTGATTCCGTCGTAACCGATTTTGATCCCAACAACCATGAGATTTTTAACTATCAAATCGAACCAAAATCATGCAAACTATATTTACAAACAGTTGATAACTCCTAATCTAGTAATCCATCACCCTAAACTGTTCTAAATTCTGATCTAAACCCTAAAAATTTCTATTTTTCTCTCGAGCCCTAGAAATTCCCTAAACTAAGAGATTTTGAGAACATACCTTGATGATCGGTTGATTAAGTGAACTAAACCAATAGACAATGAAAAATTCGAGTGGGTTAGGATCAAAATGAGCAAAATCGACCAAAAATTGAGAGAGAATTTGGTTCTAGAAATCTTAACAGTTTTGGCGGTTATGAAAAAAATGTTTATGAAAAGGGGTCGTGTCGAGCTTATACAGGCTCGACACTCTTCCGTCGATCGATGGTCATTCATGTGTCTCCTATTTTAATTTAAAAGTTCACGTATATATTTCCATATATATATATTATTTATTTATTATTACTTTTATAACAAAATATTAAAAAAAAACTTTTCAAATTTTAAATATTCACAAGTAGGTTACCTCCCACTCAGTGTTTTCTTAAGGTCGTAAACTTGACAAAAAAATGGACTTATCAATCAAGATTTGGCATCTCTAGACGCATGGTCTGAGAACGCGGAATTTCAGCTCAAGCACAATAATGATTTACTCTTTGCCCATTCACTATGAAGTCCTCCCCTTTCGGTTTAATCAGAACAATTGCTCCATAAGGTGTAACTTCTCTCACGGTGAATGGTCCTGAACAATGAGAACACAATTTCCCGGCAAATAGGGTCAACCGGGAAATGTTTTCTTGTTGTGATATGCTTTAGTTCTCTTTTTATACAATTTTGGGTTCTCGTAGGCGTGATACCTGTTCTCGTCCAATTCATTCAATTGGATTAATATCCTTTATGCAGAGGGTTTAGAATCAATTTTTTTTTGTTTGGATGGCCCATTCTGCTTTGTGCGCTAGCTCAACTGGGAGATGGCATGCTTTTCCATAGAGTAGGTGGAATGGGTTAGTTCCTAACGGTGTTTTAAACGCGGTTCGGTAAGCCCAAAGTGCATCATCCAGTTTTAGAGACCAATCTATACGGATTGATCCTACCGTCTTTTCTAAGATTTTCTTGATATGACGTTTGGATACTTCTACTTGTCTGATAGTCTGAGGATGATTGGGTGTTGCTACACGATGGTGAACTCCATGTTTCTTGAGTAGTTTTCCGAACACTATGTTAATAAAGTGGGTAGCTGCATCGCTTATTACTATTGGTGGAACTCAAAATCGGGGAAAGATTATAGTTTTGAAAAGTTTGACGGCTATAGCAGCGTCATTTTTTGGAGTGGCTATCGCTTCAACCCATTTGGATACGTAGTCTACAACGACTAATATGTATATTTTCCCGTGGGAAGAAGGAAAAGGACCCATAAAGTTGATGCTCCAGCAATAAAACACTTAAACTTCAAGTATAAAATTCTATTCCATTTCGTGTCTCTTGCTGTTTTTTCCTCTCCTTTGACTGAGATCGCACTTTGCTACCAAGGCTTGAGCATCTCGAAACATGGTTGGCCACCAAAAGCCTGCTTGTAGAATTTTGACATTGTTTTAAAACTGGCGAAATGCCCACCATAATCGGATCCATGACAATGATACAAATGATCTGAGGTTTTGCTTTCAGCAACGCATCGTCTCTATATGCCGTCAGAACAATGTTTATAAGGGTAGGGTTCATCCCAGTGACATCTCAGGGTGTCTCTCAGAACATTCTTTTTGTGGTTCCTTCAAAGAGTTCTGGTTCTATGTCAGCTGCAAGATAGTTTACTATATCGGCATACCATGGTTTATCGGAGGTGTTCAAAGCACACACCCCCGACTTAAACTTCTACCTCCGGGAAAATCACTCTTTGAAATCGAAGGATTGCATCTGACATTTATATTGAGTGGAATAATCGTCTCGTCCTTCTCTTCGGAGATGTCATCGATCGATTGTTTTTTTTGTGTTGTCGCGTAATTGCGTTGTGCAACATCGAGAGTTCTACTAGCGTAGTATATTGCGTGCAGATTTCTGTTATTTTAGGTCTGAGCACAACGCCTACAGAAAAATTGCTGGCGCTGCACATAAATTTCAAAGGGTAAACTCCAATCCGGTGCTTCCACAATTTGAGCAGATACGAGGGCCGATTTTATTTCTTTGAAAGCTGTCAAACATTCAGGTGTGAAGTCGAATTTCACTTCTTTACATAGGAATGCTGTAAGAGGTCTAGCAATCTTGCTAAAATCTTTTATGAATCTTCTATAAAATTCAGCATGTCCTAAGAAGCTTCTAACATCTTTCACATTTGTAGGTGGTGGCAAACCTATCATTACTTCGATTTTGGCTCTGTCCACCTCAATACCGGCTGCTGAGATCTTGTGTCCCAAAACGATTCCACTGTTAACCATAAAGTGGCACTTTTCCCAATTTAGGACTAGATTCTTTACTTCGCATCTTACCAACACCTTTCACAACTTATCCAGGCATGTTTTGAAATCGGGACCATAAACTGAGAAATCGTTCATGAAAACTTCCATGAAGTATTCGATCATGTTAGTGAATATAGACATCATGCATCTCTGGAATGTTGAAGGAGCGTTACAGAGTCCGAAAGGCATTGGTCCTTTCTTACATCAATGATCTCTCCAGCTGTAGCCAGGAATGGTCTTCCTAAAATTAGAGGATTTCTGGATTCTTGCTCATATCTTAGCACTGTGAAGTATGTATGTATAAGACAGTCATTAATGCAAATGGGAACATCTTCAAGTACACCTTCTGTAATCCTAGTGGATTTATCGGCTAGAACGAGAGTGATCCGGGTAGACTGAAAATGAGTTAGCCCGAGCGAGATTGCAACTGAGTAAGCCATCAAGTTTACGCTAGAGCCTAAATAACTGAGTGATATTCCAGATATCTCATTGTGGATGGTGCAATCTAGAACAAAGCAACCGGGATCATGAAGTTGAACTGGGGGTTCTCCTTGAATATTCACGCCCACTTCCTCGGATACCATCAATATGCTATGCTATGTTTCACTTAATTCTCGTGACACTGCGTCTTTCACATATTTCTTGAAAGCTTGTGAAACCTTTAAGGCATCGCTAAGTGGAATCTCGATGACCACTTTGTTATAAGCTTTCTTGCATATTTTTTGATCTAACTCTTTTTTCGCTTTCACATTATTACCATGAAAAGGGGTTCTCGATTGCTAGACCCTAGATTTAACCGATTTGATTAATTTTGGCCTGGGGATTAGGCATCGATCGATTTTGGATCCAGAGTGTCGATCGACGGTCTTGCGATCCTTCATTTCTGTTTCTTTCTCCTCCAAGTTAGTGGGCAATTCCTCTAGGTCGTCAGTGGAATCTAATATTTCTGTTTTGGGAAGAATTTTGGGACCATGCTCGTCAATGTCAAAATCAATGGGGTTTGATTTTTCTTTTCCCTCCTGCGCAATTCCAGCGAATTCATCAATGGTGTGCTCTCTTTTGCGCTGGGAGTTAGTTGTTTTCTGCTTCGTAAAGTTACAGAATTGACTTGACACCTAGGGTTGGTGTCTGTCATACAAGGTAGGAATCCTTCTTCTCTCCTGATAGACGCGGCGTTATTCGCAACTTGGTTGTTGATCCTCTTAATTTGCCACTTAGAGTTTTGAATTTCTCCGTCATATCCGAGTATATTAAATCTAATTTATTCTCGAGGTCGGCGGCTACTCTACGGTTTCCTGTGAATACTTGATTCATTCTTGATTTTGAACTTTTTCACGTCTCTTCACAGTTACGTCGTAGTTGCTTGAGAAACTACCAATGTTTTCCCCAAATTGTTGATCGTTAAGCTCATCACATTTGTGCACTCAACTCGTCTTTCGTTCCTTGAAGAAATATCACCGTCCTCGCCATGTTGTTCGGATTGAGTGCGTTTATCTAGAAGCGCTGCCACTGAAGCCATAGTCTTTTAACTTTGATAAAGTGCTTCTCTTCTGCGGACGTTGATGGTTCCTTTCCTCTGGTATCTCTCCTCTAAAAGGCTTTACCTAAAACTACATTTTCAATCAGCCTCTTAGCATCGTCAAGTTTTCGAGTACCAAAGTTCCCCTCGCTGGCTGTATCAAGGATGGTTTGATATTCTACGTTTAGTGTTCTATAAAAGGTGTTGATGAGTTGGGGTTCTGAAAAGCCATGGTGTGGGCATGCGAATTGGTAGTCTTTGAACCTTGCCCAAGAATTTTTAAAAGATTCGTGGCTACCTTGAAGGAAATTTGAAATTTCTCTTCTCGCTTCCTAGTATCTCTCTTCGTCGAAGAAGTAATTAATGTAAGCGTTTCTAATATCCTTCCAGCAAGTTAGGGATCCTGGTGGTAGTTGGTTTAACCACCTCCTGGAGCCCCCTACAAGGGAAAAATGGGAAAAGCTTGCAACAGTTTAAGTCTGCATACACCTGTCTTATAGCAACTCGATGTGATCGTTCGGGTGTTTAGTGGGGGAGGCCACTGAATGGATTTTTACGTATCAGAACAAGGTAACTATCGTTAAACTAAGTCCAAGTCAAAGTCAAGCATTAAGAGAAGATATCTAGTAGTTGTTCACGATCAACTAAGTTTGAGTCAAAGTCAAGCATGACCATCGATCGACGGAGCATTCTTGCTGTCGATCGATGGCCTACTCGCAGAGGTATTGGCCTACTTCAAGCCCAAATCAAGAAAAAATACGAGAAATCCCCTTAACGAGTTTTGACCTAGTTTCTAAAGGTTATGCCATTCCTTAGGCAGAGAGAGACAAATTACATATTACAAAAGTATTATTTACACCTTTTAGTTTTCTTAGTAGTTTAGGGGAGAAGATCTAAAATCATTAAGAGATTTGTATTGGAATCCTATTATTTATTATATGCATTATATTATTCAGTCTATCATTTTTTCTATGATTATGTCTGAGTAATTCTCTGGTTAGATTTAGGGTTTATAGTGGTATTGATGAATTAGCACCAAAACAGGAATTCTAGGATGAAGAAATATCAATATTTGGAATTGTGTTTTATGCTTGTATTCTAGAGTAGCTAACTAGAAACTTGAACTTAGGACATGGACAACTATGAGAGCAGGTTCCATGCCAGAATTGATAACATTGAGCAAGATTGTTAGATACATGCGATCTGGTTTAATTAATTTTGCGGACGAACTTCATGTCTGATAACGTTGATCAACACTCGGACTTAGGCGTCGATCGACGATCTACTCCTCTGTTCGCATACGAGAGTTGGAACAACATGGGGTAAAACTATTTGATTAGTTCCTTGCATATTAATAATTCTATGCATCCGATCCACTATAATTCACTTGACTAAAACCCTAGATCTATCTTTTCCATATTTGAATCAACTTGACTTATTTAGATAACTTCCTTTTCAGATAAACTTACAATAGACCTCCTATTTATAGCTTTCCTAGGCTAGCTATTAGGAATACATAAATCTATTGTGTGCCCTCGCTCTATGTGGATTCAATTCCTAAGTACTACAATAAGACCTCTCTTGGCAAGAGTAGTTATAAGGTTAATTTGATAGATTGTCTGCTTTAAAATAAATCTTGTGGGAATCGAAATTCACATTGTCGATTTCCGTTGAATTAGGAATGCAGAGTAAACCCTAGTTTCCCAGATGTCTCGAATATCTGCTAAACCACACGCCAATCAGTCAGAATACAAAGTAAATATCGAAAAGCAAGGTACAAATCGAAAAAGAGAGCAAATGGATATCTTATTCCGAATTTGCGTATGAGCGTTTACAACTGGATAGGAGCCTTGGATATGAGAGCTGTCGGCAAGATCCCTATTTCTAATAACCTAAGACTGTAAAACCCTAGTTGAGTCGCAACTTGAGTAGCAAAAACGGAAAGTTGCCAAATGCTCTAAGTGTTAAGCTATGTTTGCTCTGAGTGGAGATTTTCGTGTGTCCTCTGCATCTTCACCCTTGAAGTCCTTATATACTCCTCCAGAGGTGGTTTTCTCTTTCCTTTTCTGCCCTTGGTCGAATTTATTGCTTCACAGAAATATTCCTTTTTTTCCTCGATCTTCAAGATTATCTTCGGAAACTTAACATTTATCCTCCGATCTTGACATTTATCTTTCGAACTTAACATTTATCCCTTTCTTACAAAATAAAAGATAAACCGTCACAAAGTTTGGCCTTGACTTTGGATAAAATCGCGAGTGGGCCTTTGGCCGAGCTTTAGACCTCATCGAGCCATTTCTTGACTTAGGTGTTTCTACGATTTTATCGAAAGACCCTTGCTAAAATGACGTCGTTCGAGAGTTAGGATCTTTCGTATGGGCGTGTGACTCTAGGTGTTTAGTTAACCCTTACCGTCTCATACGGTCTACCCTATCCTTTCTCAAGAAAACAAGTTCTTTCGGTAAAGTTCCAATGTCAATCCTGATTGATACGAAACAAAGATAAGTTCAATCAAGTATCGAAAGAGGGAGTTAACGAGGATGAGGTGAAAATGGATTGATTGATCCGACTTCCTGAACGAGCGATTTGGATTGCTCGTGCCACCCAACTCGCCTGTTCGGCGAGTTGGTTGGTTTCTGCCGTCCAACTCGCCAAATGGGCGAGTTGGTTAGTCCGAGCCGTCCAACTCGCATTTTTGGGCGATTTGGTCGGTCCTTGCTGTCCAACTCGCCATACAAGCTAGTTTGTCGGTCCTTGCCATCCAACTCTCCCGTATGGCAATTTGGACTTGTCCAACTCTCCATACGGGTGAGTTGGTTGGTCCGAGCCCTCCAACTCGCCATAGGGGCGAGTTGGTCGGCCCATGTGGCTTTATTTGCCCGTTCGACAAGCTGGACGTCTTGCTCGGCCATCTCCTCCATCCAGTGAGTTGGATGATCGAGTCTTCTAGTCATTTCGTCATATTGCAGTTCGGGTATACATTTATCCGAGGTCTTTCCACAAACTCTTCCTGATGGCTCATTTGTGAAGACCGCTCATTTGTGGTCAGTCGAGATTTGACCTTGATTTTTCCCGTTCCCCTTTTTTCCAATATTATCTCTTTTTCACAAAGGACGCATTTCTCCGGAATTTTCTGACGTTGAATCTGTCGTGACTGATTTTGACCCCAACAGTAACCCCCCCAGCTCGTTAGAATCGTAAGGTTCTAGCTAGCGGTTTTGCTATGTTTTGTAAGTTAGGCGGAATCAATGTTTGAAAAGGTCCATTGAAAGTGGTTTACTTATTTCTCTAAGAGCGGAATGCAGTAGGATTGGGGCTGCGCCTTGTGAAGGCTGCTTACGTACCCTTGTAAAAGGGATCAAGCCTTTCGTATTTCGATCTGGAGTTAAGGTTCTTACTTCCTGTTTTCAAGTGAGACATTTATGGTTTAGCTGTATGTCGTGTACACATTATCTGGCATGTTGCTACAAATGGCATTGTATATTGGATCTTTGTTGGCCTCGAGACTAGCCTTGTAGGCTGTTTATTTTGGCCGAGTGTGGCCATATTTCTGCTTTTGGGACTGACAGTGTGTGGCTTCGGATCCTGGCCACTTTGTGATTTTTTTAAATGAATAAACTAGACTTTTTACTTGACAAGGAGTTTAGGTAGATTCGGATTTTTGTTAAGTATAGAGGAAGGATACAAATTGTCATCTTGCTCCCAACTCTTTTGCAGATCGTCCTATTCGTTGCTCGTTCGAGATGTTTGAGAAGTTTTCCAAAGTTTAGAGAGCGCTTAGGTATGGACGAAGAGACATGCTTTCAGGATCTCGTATCATTTCAATATCATGTCTTGAGACGTTAGAAACCAATGTGCTGGGTTTAGGGTAAGACCTAGGTCTAATAACGGTTTTAAGGGGTGCAATGACTATTTCGGCTTACGTTTCCTGTATCACTTTCAACCTGATTCCATCCCGCTTTAAAGTCTGTTATATGTTCTCGCAAGGTTTTTGTTTTAACCTTACGGAAGAGAAACATTTTGGTTTGTTTCCGAGGAATTAGGACTAATGGGTCGCGTAAATTTGTCCCTGAGAATATGCGACTTCCTTCACTGTGCTTTGTGAAGAGTTGGCCCCTCGAGACTTATTTCGTCTATAGTTAAGGAGGCTTCACATAGCTCTGGGAGCTTCGTTACGAGTTTTTCCTTATGTGCTGCTTTTCACTTGTAAAACGCTGTGGGTTTAGAGTAAACTGCAGAACATATTGAACTTGGTCGGTTGTCGACATGTTTATGTTTTCCGTTAACCGTATGGTGGTTACAACTAAGTTTCGATATTAAGACTTTGTCATATGATTTCTGATTCTGGATTATACGATAGTTATTTGCACTTGGCGTTTTTTAACTTATCATGGATTGTTGTTTTGCCGCTAAGTGATTGGGTGGAGCAGTGGTTGCTCAAACATTTTGGCTAGGTCTGAAGGATGTGTTCAGCCGAATAGCCGAGGACGTTTCGGGTCACGGATTGACTATGGCACATTCGTGTTAACATTAAGGTCATGTTAGTTTAGAAATTTCCTAAAGAGGATACTGAATTCCAGTTCGGATTTTTATTGGAAGTCGTAATTGGCTGAGGACCAAATAGCGTTTGTTAAGATCGACGGGCCAAGTCGGAGTTTTCCATGCTATAGTTGTACGAAAATTGTTTTGTTTTTGTATGATGAAGACAAAACCTAAAAAGCACGATAAAAAACCTGCGCGAGATGATTGCCTGCTGGGAATGGACCAAGGGAGATGGGAGGCAGAATCCAGCGAGACGCATGGCTAAGGAGTGAGATCTGTAAGATCGTAGTGCGAAGAGATAAAGTTTAGATTTTTCGTTGAGAGATGAGTCATATGACTTTTTTTTAGCTATACGCAAATTGTCCAAAACACTTCTCCGTAAAACTTGATACGTTCATTTTCGAAAGTTTCTTCGCATAACTTTATGTGGCTATACGAAGGATGTTTCGCGTAAGTTTTACGAGAAGTTAATGGCATAGAAGTAAATTAAGAATGTCTCTCGCAGATTACTCGTGATATTTGCGAACGAGGAATGTATTTTCATCGTTCTCTTTTCCGCATTGCGAAATCGTTTTTAATGACACTGATCTTGTTTTCTCATAGGCTCTTCCGTATAAAATGTCATA
This sequence comes from Moricandia arvensis, assembly GCA_905132765.1. NCBI lineage: Eukaryota > Viridiplantae > Streptophyta > Magnoliopsida > Brassicales > Brassicaceae > Moricandia > Moricandia arvensis. The sequence continues at coordinate 641,249 of CAJHQP010000005.1, read as the reverse complement.
GTTATACGAAAATGGATGATCAGTTTTATGAGGCATCGCATGGCCTAAATGATTTTCTGTCTACCACTGCGAGAGTTTACTTTGTCGAAAGCGTTTTCTTGATACCAAGACAATTTTTTTTGAAGTATGGGAGTATACTAGTATAGTATACGTACCTATTCCCTCCCTTTTTTTACGAAAGAAAACGGCTGAACCGATACTTTGAAGGGTTGTGTACTTTTTTTTCTTTCGAAGATTGGTATGATCGGCAGTCCACGTCGGTTTAAAGACGATGCTAGAATCGTTACTTATGGATTTTCAGGTTGACGAATAGGAATACGTCAGTTTTAAGAAAATTTATAGGAACGGGACATTTTTAAGACAATGTTCGCGTTTCTAGTTCCTTCTTTCCTTAGGAAGCGAGCTAAGTTTGCCTAATCAGTCGCAGATTTTAGATCGATTTGCAAAATCTGACTAAGCAGTCGCAGAACAATAGATCGAGACAGAAAAATTCCTAAGATTTATATCGCTAGACTATCCTCCTGTATCCTAAGTTCCCTAAAGTTTAATGGCGATCTCCGCAGCGTATTTATTTCTTAGTACCTTCCTATGAAAATTCCAAGTCTGAATTCAAAACGTCCCAAGCCTGCCATACATTAGTTTTCTCAAAGGTTTGGGTTCACCTCTTTTCTGTTTTGCTTGCTCATCTCCCCTTCCTCTTCTCATGTTTGTACGCCCCTTAAGAATGGTAACAATATTAGTTCTTCCTGGCCGCGTTTAGGCTTGAACCTGTCTTGCGGTTTTTATCGTAAAGTTTCCGCGGTAACTCCAATCGTGACGAAGCAAGAGATGTTTCGATCGAGGTTCAAAGGACAACGCAAAGATGGAGGTAAGGGCGATTAGGATGTCCAAGGGGGTGAGTAGGATGCCCAAGAGGGCGAGTAGGACACCTAAGAGGCCAAGTAGGAGTAAGCCAAGGAGTTTAGGTGAGTCTTACTTGTTTTTGTCGTAAACTCTCAATGGAAACTCCGATTCAGATGAAACGAAAAGCGTTTCGATCAAGATTAGAAAGATAACACAAAGGAGAAGCTTATCAGGGATTTCCAAACTCGTCACAAGGTGAGTTGGAGGGAATAAATCAAACTCGCCATCAGGGCGAGTTGGACAGTGTGCGTCCAGCTTGTTTTGATCGTAAAATCTCAACGGAAACTCCGATTGAGACGAAAGGAAAAGCGTTTTGATCGGGACTCAAAGGATAAATCAAAGGTGAGCCATAAGAGTGCTCATCCAGTCCAAATATCCCTTTTGGCGAGTTGGATTCGCCAACTGGCCCAATAGGCGAGTTAGACGGCTCATTTCGTCCAACTCGCCCAGTGGGCGAGTTAGACGGCTTGTTTCGTACAACTGCCATTTGGCAAGATGGACTGGTCAAACTCGTTGATCGGGCGAGCTAGATGGCTCGTTTCGTACAACTCGCATGTTCTGCGAGTTGGACTGGTCCGACAAGTGCGTCCAACTTGTTTTGATCGTAAAATCTCAACAGAAACTCCAATTGAGATGAAACGAAAAGCGTTTCGATCGGGATTCAAATAAGAACGTAAAAGAGAGCCAAAGTAATGCTTTTTTGTGAAACTAGCCCAATGGGCGAGTTGGACTTGTCAAACTCGCCCAATAGGCGAGTTGCACGGCTTGCACTGTGGTCAAACTCGCCCAATGGGCGAGCTGTTTGGCTTGTACTGTCAAACTCGCCCATTCGACGAGTTGGACTAGTCAAAGTCTAGTTTGGATGGTATGCTGGTGCGGTCGTTTCGTAAACGGTTTCAATTTTTTTCTACAAAATTTGTATCATAAAATGCTAACTCGTTTCACTTTCTGAACGATGTTCCATAAAACATTGTTGAGTTTGATTTTACTAAAGCTGTTTTTGAAAATGTTGTTGAGCTTTAATTTTACGAAATTTATTCCGCGAATTGTCATGAGTTTAGTTTTACGAAAGCTATTTTGTAAATAATTGCCGAGATTAATTTTACGAAAGTCGTTATGCAAGCGTGTTTTTGTGTTTGGCTGTACGAGAGCCGTTTCTCTGGAAAACTTACGTTTTAACCTCTGAATCTTTGTGTCTGATGAGCTTAATTATCGGGAGTCGACCTTATCGGATTATTCTCGTTTCCGCAGCATTGATCCGAGGGGATTTTGAGTTGTTTTTCCAAAGTAAGTTTAAGTGACACTCATTGAGAATTAACTGAATATGTTGCCTAGAATCGAAGCTTGACTCTTTACGAAATCTTAGGTTTCAGAGAACGTTTTAGCAGTGAGGGATACGATCTCTCGTTTTGCTTAGTTTAGTTTTTGTCAGCCGTATTAGGTTTCGAGTGATTCACTAGAGATACACTTCGTTTCTTCAATAATTGTTCAGAAGAAGTACATCAGTGGGGGTTGTGCGCCCGATTTGTTTTGCTTCCTATCTCTGTGAGAAATCTAGGGTTTCTCCGCAATTTCTTGGAGATCAAGTTTTGTTTTTCTGAAAGGTTTTTGAAAAAGCTCTTTTGGTCAAACCCTTGCGCGGTGAGCTTTTCCCAACTCGGTAATGAGACGAAATTTACGGATTTTGATAGATTTTAACGTTACCCTTTCTGCTTAGTGAGAGAAATCTCGAGCTCTTTTCGGTGTCCCGCATGTGGCGAAGAGTCGCGACTAGGTTTTCGATTTTCTCAAGCACTGCGGCGTTTGCATAAGCGTTGGCGACGGGAGCAGTCACTGGTGGAGTTGTTTTATCAGCATTGTTGCGAGCTGCTGTATCGTCTTTCGTATTTCCAGACATTGTTTCGATCAAGCGTTTTGTGGCCATGAGTTAGAGTAATCCGACCCCCTCCTTCTAGCGCTAAACTGTGGGAACCAAAATCCGCACTGTTGATTTCCTTTGAATTAGGAACGCAGGGTAAACCCTAGTTTCCCAGAGGTCCCAGATATCCGCTAAACCACACGCCAATCAGTCAGAATACAAAGTAAATATCGAAAAGCAAAGTACGAATCGAAAAAGATAGCAAATAGATGTCTTATTTTGAATTTGCGTATGGGCGTCTACAACAGGATAATAGCCTCGGCCATAAGAGTTGTCGGCGAGATCCCTAGTTTCTAATAACCTAAGACTGTAAAACCCTAGTTGAGTCGCAACTCGAGTAACAAAAACGAAAAGTTGCGTAAATGCTCTAAGTGTTAAGCTATGTTTGCTCTGGGTGGAGATTTCCGTGTGTCCTCTGCATCATCACCCTTTAAGTCCTTATATACTCTTTCAGAGTCGGTTTTCTCTTTCCCCTTCTGCCCTTGGTTGAATTTATCGCTTCGCGGAATTATTTCTTTTTTTCCTCGATCTTCAAGAATATCTTCGGAAACTTAACATTTATCCTTCCGATCTTGACATTTATCTTTAGACCTCATCGGGCTATTTCCTGACTTAGGCGTTTCTACGATTTTATCGAAAGAGCATTGCTAAAAAGACGCCGTCCGAGTGTTAGGATCTTTCGTATGGGGCGTGTGACTCTAGGTTTTTAGATAACCGTTACCGTCTCTTACGATCCACCCGATCCTTTCTCGTGAAAACGAGTTCTTTCGGTAAAGTTCCAATGTCAATCCTGATCGAGACGGAACAAAGATAAGTTCGATCAAGTATCGAAAGAGGGAGTTAAAAAGGGTGAGGTGAAAATGGATTGATTGATCCAACTTTCGAACGAGCGAATTACATTGCTCGTGCCACCTAACTCGCCCGTTCGGCGATTTGGGTTTGTCCAACTCGCCGAAAGAGCGAGTTGGTTGGTCTGTGCTGTCCAACTCGACCTAAGGGCGAATTGGAATTGTCCAACTCGCTGTACGGGCGAGTTGGTCGGCCAAGTGGCTTAATTTTCCCGTTTGACAAGCTGGACGTCTTGCTCGGCCGTCTCCTCCGTCTGGTGAGTTGGATGATCGAGTCTTACAGTTGTTTTCTCATATTTTGGTTCTGGGATACGTTTACTCGAGGTCTTTGGACAAACTCTTCCTGTTGGCTCATTTGTGCAGATCGCTCCTTTGTGGTTAGTCGAGATTTGACGTCGATTTTTCATGTTCCCCTTTTTTCGAGACATTATCTCTTTTTTCACAAAGGGCGTATTTCTTGGGAATTTTCTGACTTTGAATTTGTCATGACCGATTTTGACCCCAACAAATGTTAACTCGCATGCTGCGAAATTTGGCGCCGTTGCCAGGGAGCAAGGATCGCCATTAGATTTATTTTCTAGTGTTTAGTCAATAACAACAAGAACACTGACTATGAGAGGAAGAAATCATCTCCATCTTTGAGCAAGGAGCAAATAGAGGAAGTCAAAGCAAAGATGCATAGTGTTCAGAAATTTCTGATGAAGAAGTGAATTTTGTTGGTGGATACGGTTTCCAGAGAGAATGAAATCAAGGCTACAACAAAAACTCCTATAGTGGCAACATGAGTAACTACAACCAAAATTCACAGCGTGAAAAGCCTCATGAGAGCAAGTTAGAAGCTATGGCTGATATAATACCGGAACAGCAGCAGCAACAGATGACTGTGAACTTCAATGTAAAGATATATGCGATGTACATAAACCTCAACACAAAGTTTGAGACTCTCAACACTCATGTCAAGAAGTTTAAGAATCAAGTGGTCCAGACAAGTCAGGCTATTCAGAGACATGAGACCAAAATTAAAGAGAAAGGGAAAGCTAGTCAGAAGCACCACGTCAGTGCATTGATAGGTGACGTTTTTGGCAAGAGGTGAAGAGAGAACAGTTCTAGGAAGGAGATCCCGTGTAGAAAGTGCTATGTCCTTTGACAGTTTGCATTGGTGTCGATCGACACCCGAACCTGAGAATCGATCGACGTAACCTTCAGAATCTGTTGCTTCGTGTGAATCTTCCAACATCAATCGACATAGAGAAGTCAGCATCAATCGGCAATCCCCAACAGCGGAACCTATTCGTTTACCGAGTCTGAATGCTGGCTTATTTGTCAGACCTTCGAGTTTGGAGACTCAAGAGCAGAACGCCGATACATATGAGCCAATGACAGTCGATAAGACAACAGAAAGGCACCCCAGAAGGAAGCATAAGATTCCTATACATCTTTGTAGAGAAGCAACTGGCAAAGAGATGGATGGCTTTGCGAAAAGAGTTTTTAAAATTCCTTTAGATACTCAATTTGATAAAGTATATTATACTCATATATTGCGGATGTTTTTCAGAGATTCCAAGGAAACAGAAAACGACATAGAGCGCATGTTTAATGACCTTATAGAGAAGCTGAAGCAGAGGACAACTCTCAAGAAGAAAAGCGACCCTGAGAAATTTGTGATTCCATGTTTTGTCAAAGTTTACAAGTACCCAAACGCCCTCTGCAATACTACATCAGTAGCCAGCATCATGCCTAGAATTATGTCAGAGAAGCTAAGCCTGAAAGTGGAGCCTTCTAGTGATTCATTCACCTTTGTGGATTTCTCCAAAGTGAATTCAGGAGAGATAGCCAGAGACGCCCCAATGCAGATTTGCAACGCGTTAGTTCCAGTAGACGGATATGAAGATTGACTATAACTCTTCCTTAATCCTTGGAAGAGCTTTCATGGAAACGGTGGGAGCTATCTGCGACATGAAGACAAACAGGTTGTATCTATCCTTTATTGATTCAAACATCTTTTTTGAACCTATTAATGTCAAGAACAAGGCTACCCTGATAGAATTGGGCGATGATCTAGGCTTGATTGCTACATGCTTCTGCAATTACGATCAACATGACGAGGCTGCAGACACAGCATCGACCGACACCCAACCTTTGGTATCGGTCGACGGTAGCTATACCCAGAACCTGCAAGAAACACACCCTTCAGCATCGGTCGATAGTCAACCTCTAACATCGGTCGACGGTTATGCCACAGATCAGAACGACGAAGACAGTCAAGAAGACATAGTCTACATTGGATAAAAATACCATAAGATGAAGCCATAAACCAATAACCCATAATACGATGCACCCTACTTTGAAGAAGAAGCAATCGAGTACCATGCTTTTGCACTAGAAGAGGCTGGAAATTTCAGAGGATCCTATGGAACCTGGAATGAAACATCGATCGATAGTGACTCAATACCATCGATCGACGACAATCTGGATGGATACTATGACGATAATGGTTATCTCAGACCAGATGAATTTGGAATTATGAGGGACTCATATGGATATGCGCGAGCAATGGATGGAAGGATTCTCAATGTGTCCAAGGACGATATCGCAGACATACAAGCTATAGCCAACGGATCAGGGAATCTATTCAGAAAAAAACATAGATTGGGGCAGTCAGTTCAGTGTCGAATGATGGCAACACTTGGCCATCGATCGATAGTCATCCTACATCATTTCGGCAAAGTCTTGTAACACATGAGTTATTACAAGACAAGCTTGATGGAGTTTACTTTTCTCAGGACTTGATGAGGGATAGTATCTACCAAAGTTTGGAAGGTATTCCAGATCCCATAGATGCCATGCTTAACATGCTGATGGGATGCATTCAAGCACTCAAAGAAAGGATGAGGAGAATGGTGATTTCTCAGATAAGGATGAACTACCAGAGAACCATAGCAGATAACACTGTGAGAGGCTTCACCAGTGCATGGTTTGGGACGAGCAGAGAGTATGTGGATACTTGCTTTTCACATTAGTTTTATGAACCACATTTCTTCTCCAGCAGTCCAAACGTCGAGCTTAAGACTATTACCAAGCGCTGAGTGGGAGGTAATCCACTGTTTAAATTTTTTTATTTTTAGTTATTTAGTATTAATTACATTTTTTCTTAATTACTTTAGGTTTTGAAAGGAAGAGTAATAAAGTTCGAACTAGCATCGGTCGACACCAATATCTCACCATCAAACGAAGGCTTGGATGCTTCACCATCGGTCGACACTCAACACCCACCATCGGTCGACACTCCTTACAGAGTTTGATAACATCGAATTTCTCTCTACATTTTACTTATGCTTTAGTTTTTATTAACTAAACCCGAAGGGATTTCACTGGGGATAAGGTTATTTAAGTGTGGGGGAGGTTCGCTGATTCTATTTTGAGATTTTATTTATTAAGTTTTTTAAATAGTTTTTATTCAGTCAAGAAAGAAATTATGATCAAAACTTATTTATTGACTAACCACACTATAGAACCATTCTTAGATATGTTGAATGCAAAGATTACTATAGACTCCAAAGTGGATCATTCTGCCATTAGATCACTCTTACTAAGAAAGTTTGAAAGAACCAAAGCTGATCTCCAACCTAATACTGACTACTTTACTTGCTTTGGGGCTTGGTATACATCAGATCAGATTCTTTATACAGTTTTGTAAGGTACTAGTTTGTGTATTTCTGATTTCCCTTAGTATTATTTACAAAAAAAAGTATTATTTACAGCTTTTAGTTTTCTTAGTAGTTTAGGGGAGAAGAACTGAACTCCTTCCGAGATTTTTATTGGAACTCCATTATTTATTCTATGCACTATATTATTTAGTCTATCATGTTTTCTATGATTATGTCTTAGTAATTCTCTTATTAGATTTAGGGTTTATGATGGTAGAGATGAATTAACCCCAAAATAGGATTGCTAGGATGAAGAAATATCAATCTTTGGAATTGTGTTTAATGCTTACGTTCTAGAGTAGCTAACTAGAAACCTAAACTTAGGACATGGACAACTATGAGAGTAAGTTTTGTGCCAAAATTGATTCCATTGATCTAGGTTGTTAGATACATGCGAGAGCTGTTTTAATTAATCTAGCGGACGAACTTCCTGTCTGATAGCGTCGATCTACACTCGGCCTTAGTCGGAAATCGACGGTCTACTCCTCTGTTCGCATACGAGAGTTGGAACAAGAGGGGGTCAGACTAGTTGATTAAGGTCCTTGCATATTAATAATTCCTTGCATCCTATCCACTATAATTCACTTGCATGAAACCCTAGATCTATCTTTTTCATTTTTGAATCAACTTTACTTATTTAGAAAATTTCCTTTTTGGATAAACTTACAATAAACCTCCTATTTATAGCTTGCTTAGCTTAGCTATTAGGAATACAAAAATCTATTGTGTGCCCTTGCTCTTTGTGGATTTGATCCCGAAGTACTACAATTAGACCTCTCTTGGCAAGAGTAGTTCGTAGGGTTAATATGATAGATTGTTTGCTTTAAAATAAACCTTAATCCGCATGATGTTACTCATCTTTGGAGATTTAGTAATTTGGTCAGGGATTGCAGCCCCCGGTTTATTAATGATTTGGCTTGATTCGTCGCATTCATGATCATTTAGATCTTTCAAAACTACTTCCTCATTAATAAAGTCAGTATGGATGGACTTACCTGCTTCTGGCTGATCGGCATCGATCGATGGCAGTAGTAGAGTGTCGCCCGACGTCGGTGGACAAACGTTAATTAATCATGGAAGATATCTGTCAATCGATTCTTGTCGTCCAGCGTCCATATTCTCTTCAAAAGGTACATGTGCATCAGGAATAGAAAATAATAGGTTAGCAACAGTAAAGTAAAAATCTAAACTATATTCTAAACTAAATCTAATGGCAGTAAGAATTCCGGCAACAGTGCCAAATTTGATGTAGCTATTATTATGCACTCTCAAATTAACCCTGTGAGCTACTTTTTACTCTCTCAAATAAGAGGTTCAGTGTAGTACTTAGGTATCAAATCCACACAGACTCTAAGATTACTCAATATTTTTATTGTTTCAAAATAAAGCTAGATGAAGGTATTAGTTGACGAATAGTGAATTAAAGATTAGTTTAGTTTATAAAGTTTATTGGGAAGGATTAGACTTAGGGGAAGTCTCGGGTAGACTAAGTAATGCATACTAACAAAATGTTAAGAGTTTTAGTGAAGCACTGTTCTGAACAAACTCCAGGGTTTAGGTAACTCACTCTCATTATTCTTAACGGAGTGTCGGTCGATGGCCACTACGTGGTGTCGATCGACGCTACTTATAAACATATATGATTCTTATGTTTGATATGTTCTCTAAACTTCTAATTCAACTTTCGTTTGTTATTAGAATTTTACAGAGGTATGTTTCATGGTATAGTCAAGCTCTCGTTTGCGCTACAACATCCTATAATCTAAGGTTGAGGTAATCAGATTCAACTAAGCATTAAGATCTTCTTAAACAAAGAACTTATTAGAATAACCCTAACAATTTCATAACATTAGAAAGCCATTAACTACCCTAGAAGAACCCTAAATCTAACAATAGAATACTAAAAAATGATTGTAATAAACATAATGAATAACTCAATGAATTGCATAGAAATAACATTAAGAAGACAAGGGAGTTTAAGATCTTAGTATGTGTATGAATAGTTTTCTCTCTCCAGTGGTAGCCGTCAAAGTTGCAAGTATCAAAAGGGTTGTAAAAGCAAGCGTGTCTTGCAAAACAGCAAAGAAACCTAATAAATAGTCTAAAATGCGGCCAGGGACTTGTCTTGAAAATAATGGAACTTCTGGGTAAAATTGTGATTTCTTAAAATCCTCTATTAACTCGAGAAAGTTTTGACCGTCGATCGACGCTCAAGGTGATATGTTGATCGATGGTCTCTGTGTATTCAGGTTCTGACTTCGATTTTTCGGCTTAACATTCTTCAATGGTCCAAAATGATTTAAAAGCCTCAATTGCTTCCAATGAGTATCTGAACCTGAAAGACTCTAAAACAATACCGAATGCATATAAAAAATTCTAAAACCATATACATATCATGGGTGAAATCAGGTAAAAACCATAACATATCAATAGCCATGAATGGTCTTCCACGGATCTAGGATATCTCATAATCCCTGCTTATCTCAAAAATCTGAAATTCAGTATGCAGAATACAGTCCTCAACTTGGACATGAAGGTTGCGAATTGTGCCATAAGGGACTGTTGTGGAAGAGTTTATAAAAGCCAGAGTTAGCCGAGAAGCACAACATCCACAATGCCCAACTCGTGTACAATTGCCTTTTAGACAAGATTAACACTAGACCAAGAGTCACAAACAGCTTCCTTTAATTGAACTCTTGTGATCGAGCATGGGAAACAAACTTCCAGGGTCATCAATGAAGGCATTAGGTCATCAACCTTAGGCAATGCCTTCATTGATGGTGTCAATGCCTTGGTAAGAAGTTCCTTAATTTCCTCTTGAGTCTCCTATAATTTTTGAAGAATATAAGCAATGGCTGAATCTCCCAAGAATGTTCAAATGAGATCATTTTAGGAAGCCTTCTCACCATCTTCCTAGATCCAGATAGCTTCTCTGCACTAATGGGATCCATCGGATGTCTAGGGGGAACTGGATAGGGAACCTTAGGAACATAGACTCAAACTGGTGGAGTCTCATCAAATTCGCTAGGAGCAGTCAATTCAGAGCTAGCTCTTGACAATATGTGGCTGCTCACAGTATCATATGTTTTCTTGAGCTTGGTGAACATGTTGTCCATCCTGGTGTTGATGTTTGTGGTAACCTGATTCAGTGCCTTGACTTGAACTTGCTGATGTTGTAGCAGTTGCTGCATCATGTAGCTTAGGTTCTTCAGCTCATCTTGCGAGTTGCTCCAAGAAGCAAGAGCGGTTGTCTGGTCGTTCTGAGGCCTTTGGTGGGTGTTACCTTTGTAATTGTTCTGTCCTCTAAGCAAGAAGGTTTTACCATGGAAGTTCTGTGGGAAGCCTCTCTGATACCCAAAACTATGTGTCTGGTTATTCTGATCGGCAGGGTTCTGATTGTACCCTCGGTTCTAAGTATACCCACACCCATTAAATAGCTTACCTCCTTCTGATCACCACTTGTCTCTACCTCTGCTGCAACTTCTTGTGTTGCATGATCAGGTCTTGCTTCTTCCATAACATATATATGCCCTTGTTTTTTTAAGGCAGCTGATCAACCTTAGCTGTCAAATCGGCTATCTTTTGAGTGTCAACACTGCTGACTTTTTGGAGCGGTCAGTCTCCTGATTCTTGTTGGACGATTTAGCTGCCATGTTCTAGATCATCTTAAATTCTCCTTAAGTCATTTGGGTCATGAAATCTCCCTTGCTCGTGAAAAATTTAGAGCATTTCAAAGTTCCTAGTCAAATCCATCGTAAAAAAATGCCCAAGAGGTAGTCATCCTCAAACCCATGGTGAGAGAATTCTCTGAGGTAGTCATTGAAACGCTTCCAGGCGTCGCAAATAGGATAGTCGGTGAGTTGTCTGTAGGAGGAGATCTTGTTCCTAAAGGCTGCAGTCTTCGCCGTCATATAGAAATGGCTTAGGAACGCTGATTGGACCTCTTCCCACGAAGTAAGAGAGCCGGTTGGGAGAGAATTCAACCACTGTGCAGCTTTCCCATCAAAAGAGAATGGAAATAGCATGCACATAATGTAGTCTGGTTGATGTGATTCTGGTCAGCCTCAAATATAAGGTTCTAAGGATAATGTATGAAGCATCTAAGTCATGGATCAAAGCATGGTCTGATGGGGTTCTTTAAGAGCTTATTGGTTTGATCAATGAAGTACTGGACCGAGAGAAGTATATGTGCTTTGATATGTGCTTTATCAAGCATGGATCAACCTGGACGATTGGTGTGCAACTTACTTGATCAGGAAATGGAATGGACAAACTTGTTTGGACAGGAATGGACTGGAAAGATAGAGGTGATCGAGATATTGATTGGTTAAGCCGAAATGGTCATGAAATAAGCTTGGGAACGGGAGATGAAGATCCAGAGTTAGAAATGAAGAAACCAGATCATTATCATAGACAAGATGGGTCAAAGAAGCATATTGGTTATATCAGAATGAAAATAGGACGTGAGAAACTGAAGATGGATGCATTTCCTTTCTACCGACCAAAAATGAAAAAGATCAAACCAAGAAAATGGAAAGATCGACCCGAAAGGAAAATCACCTATTTCCTTTTATGAGCCACGACCAAATACCACAAATAAGTCCTAGATAAACCTTGGGAGTCAATCTATTCAATAGAAAGTGCATAGTTCCATTTATAAGCTATTTAGGCAGTTCTCTAATTTTACTTGTTTTTGCCTTTTATTATAAGGTCGGTTTTGTTGTTTCCTTTTCATTAAGGAACCGGCTAGGTTTTTCTATTTATTTACTCAATAGATTTTCTATATAAGCTTATGTACTCTACACGTTTTTACAAAGCAATAATGCAGCCGTATAATAAGAAACACTAGTGTTCTTTGTCTCTTTGAGACTTTTTATCTTGTTTATTCTCGAGCATACACGATCACAGAGAAGATGAATTTTATAGACATGTCAATCAAACTAATTTGAACGAGTTTACACTCGTGGGTTTGACACATCTACACAACACAAAGTTGTCCAACCCTTTGTGTGAAGACCATCATCACGTCCAAGAGCCGTGACAAGCTCTTGGAATTCCTCTCACCCACCTTCAAGTGATTCTTGGGCAAGACAACCTTCTAGGTTCGTATGAAGTGGTATAAAAGCCGCTTGAAGTTGTAGCGTTTGATTATCTTAACCAAGGACCACATATTCTTATAGAAAACATGAAGAGAAGGCAAAACAACCAGCAACAAGAGAGCTGTTGCAATGAAGAAGAAAAGAGATCCAGATTCCACCATTATATGGAGAGCTTGATCCAAATACATACCTAGAATGAGAAAAGGAGATGGATTTCGTTTTTTTCTGCCACAACAACACTCATGAGAAGAAGGTATATCTTGCAACCAGTGGCTTATATGTACGTGCACTTGACTGGTGGAATCAGATTGCAAGCACAAGGAGATACATTGGAGAGCAACATGTTTTTTCTTGGTTTGAGATAAAGTTCATAATGAAGAAACGGTTTGTACCCAGGTGCTATGGTCATTATGAGAGGTTTCACATCTTTTCTAGGTCAGGACAGGAACGTTTCAGGTCATCAAAAACCTATTTAGAAGTGACGATCAGAGGGCTTCTCAGCAGCTTCAATCGCAGCTTCAAGAACAGCCTGATTATGTGCAAAGTCCTGAGTTCCAAGATTACCTTAGGGACGTGATACAATAATCACTCAGTGCAGTGTTGAAAGACCCACAACTAAAGTCAGTACCACGGTCAGAAACAGCAGTTGATGAACCGAGTTCCAATAAGAAGGAACCAGTAGAGCAGAAGCAAGAAACAAAACCAGAATCGACAAGTTGTTGCCAAGAAGAAAATTTGACCATTCAACTAAAATAAGAGGAGAGAGTACCATCTTTGTGCATTCACGTGTATGATCTAATCCAGGCTGAAAAGGAATGCTTGATGAGGCACTAGTATTTCATAAAGAGTTGATTGAGACTTCGATTGAACAAGGTGGATTCAATAGATCTTTTTCTTGTGATTTACTGATCAAATCCTTTGAGTGTCTTCAGTTCAACCTTGTTTAACATCTAGGGTTTTCAAGGGGCTGCAATACCTTGTCTTTGAACCAGGAGGAGAGACGTGTGAGCATGGTATATGTAGTAAATTAGGTTCCAAAGAGCAGCCACAATACACAACTCATTCATCTTTGAAGAAACTGATTTCAGGTCAAATCCTTTTGAAGGGCGAGGGGGTAGTGTGATTCGAACCAGCAGCCATGAAAATAAAGAGGAGATCAGGGGCGACCAATATGCTCTGGTAAAGGACTTACAAAAATGGCCCCATCATCCTAGACCAAAGTACTTGTTGTTTTAAGTTTGGGTAGGATCCTCCAAGAAGAGTTGAAGAGCTTGGAAAGTTTGAGGACGACCCAATGCTTAAGAGTGAATATGGATATAATATCACACGACCACCTGACCATATGGAGGGTCATAGCCAAGTAACTAAGAGTTGGGGTTGTGGATTTTTGAGGGATGACTGAATGCTCAATCTAGATCACATTGGACTAGTTCGACCACCAGACTATCTAATAATGTTCAAGGTAGTTTTTGGGTAGCTACTGATACGTGCTGATCATTATAAGCTGTTTTCACATGTCAGAAAGCCAAAGATCAAGGCGTGCATATGGTATAAATGGAGGGAAGCTCATGAGGAAACAGTCGACATCAAACCAAGCAAAGAGAAAGAGACGTTTGTGTTAGGGGTTGTTTGCAATGGGCATATATCAACGGGTTATCTACAACATGTGAGGGGCTTACAATTCTTTGTGTTTCAACCTAGAGGGAAGCTTTATATGCTAATGTTTCTCGTAAGAAAAGAGGCAATGTGTACAAAGCAGAACAAGAATGGTTCCATAATTTTACAAGGCTCAGATTTGAGGAAAAATCCTTTTAAATGAGGAGGGGATGATGTGTCCTGGTCAGCCTCAAATATAAGATTCTAAGGAAAATGTATGAATCGTCTAAGTTACGGATCAAAGTATGGTCTGATGGGGTTCTTCAAGAGCTTATTGGTTTGATCCATGAAATACTGGACCGCGCGAAGTCTATATGCTTTGATATGTGCTTTATCAAGCATGGATCATCTATGGATCAACCTGGACGACTGGTGTGCAACTTACTTGATCAGGAAATGGAATGGACAAACTTGTTTGGACAGGAAATGGACGGGAAAATTAGAGGTGATCGAGAAATTGATTGGTTAAGCCAAAATGGTCAAAAATAAGATTGGAAATGGGAGATGAAGATCCGGAGTGAGAACTAAAGAAACCAGATCATTCTAATTGCCAAGTTGGGTCTAAGAAGCATACTGGTCATTTGATATTGGAAATAGAACTTGTTAAACTGAAGATGGATGAATTTCATTTCTACCGACCAAAAATGGAAAATATCAAACCGAGAAATTGGAAAGATTGACCAGAAAGAAAAATCACCTATTTCCGTTTATGAGCACGAAAAATACCACAAACAAGTCCTATAGAAGCCTTGGGAGTCAATCTCTGCAAGATAAACACACATATTTCCATTTAATAGCCCTTTAGGCAGTTTTGTAATTTTACTAGTTTTTGCCTTTTAACATAAGGCTGGTTGTGTTGTTTCCTTTTCATTAAGGAAACGACTAGGTTTTCCTATTTTACTAACTCTATATCTTTTCTATATAAGATTATGTACTCTACACTTTTTTACATGAGTAATAATACAGCTGTATACTAAGAAACACTTGTGTTCTTTGTCTCTTTGAGAATTTTTATCTTGTTCATTCTCGAGCATACACGATCACAGAGAAGAGGAATCTTCTAGACGTGCCAATCAAACTAATCTAGACGAGGTTACACTCGTAGGTTTGATCCATTTACACAACACATAGTCATCCTTCTCTTTGTGTGAAGACCATCATCACGTCCAAGAGCCTTTACAAGCTCTAGGAATTCATCTCACCCACCATCAAGTGATTCTTGGGCAAGACGACCTATCCAGGATTGTATCACTGGTGGTACGCCATTTGCAAGAGTAAATATGCATACTTTTTTGAAGCTTTCAGTATGCTCCATTGGGATCTCTTCCGGGAGACCATTGAACACTATCCTCTTCACTAAAGCGATCAAAGCATGATTGATCCCAAAGTCATGTCTGGTACAGGGTGGAGAAGTAACGGCAGAGCACGTAGTACGGAAGTTACGTGGAATGTTTCTCTACCCAATCAGAGCAGCTCCCTCCTCTGCAGCTCGGAGAGTAGAGCAGCTTCTTGTTGCGCTTGGGTGGTCTGCTACATTTTTTGTTGCATCTGTTGCAACTCAGCAGCGAGTTGCTCTTGATTTACGTAGTCGCCTATTGTTGTGTTGTTCGGCCTTTGCTGTTGATGGGTTGTTCTTTCTAACCTTGCTGCTGCTTGTTTCTAAGTGTAACCGATTGTCCTTGTGCGTTTTGCCGAGTATGACTATTGTTCATGCATCTGGAGCATTAGTACTTCATCAAAGAGGGTAAGAAAATTTAGAGGTCTTAAATTAAATATATAACAAAAAAATAAAGGTAAAAAGTTGGTCTCCGGCAACGGCGCCAAAACTTGATACAGTAAAATTGAGTGTTTACTACTGCAAGCTAACAGTGTAGATGTAGTAATTGAGATTCAATCGCAGAGGACCGTTCTTACACTTTATTTCTATGAGATCAATATCAAGCTAAAACAAATGAACTAAATACAAATAAAAATAATTAAAATAAAGTGAGTGACAGAGTTGGTTTAGTTTCAGATTATAAAAGAGCTGTTCAGAGTGATTCATCGGGATATTTAGGATCATGAGCCACACAACTATTCAGGGAAAACAATACAAGTCAATCTAGAAACTGAACAACAAGATTAGATAACCTATTATCGTGGTGTGTACCAATTTATCAAGCAATCATAATGCCTAAAGTGTCATTTGGATTAGAGAATGATGACAAACATTAAGCTCGGATTCAATTGGTTCATGATTTTCTTTAACATCAGCTTTCGTTGTTAAGGACAAATCGCCTATCTATGATTTTTCGAGCAACCTAAAAAACTCTTGATGATTATTAAACCTATATTCAGATGCTAAATGGCTAGTTTAACACAAGCAGTAAGTTTAGCAATAGATAGAGATATCAAAGAATAACAATCTTATTGTGTCTAGCTCACTGATCCATGATCCCTAACACCCTAGAACTAACAAGCTGACTACTCATCCATGAAGAAAGAAAACACAGAGATCAAGAGTGAATAAAACATGGTATACGACTGCAAGTAAATAAAAATAAGGTTTGGGAGTTTCTTGTCTAAATCGAGAGAGATGGCCTTCTCCCTTTACAAGGTAGCAAATCACAACAATGAAAATCTCTAGGGTCTTGTTTCTATGTAAAAACTAGTGTAGACGATAAAGAGAGAAAGAAAAGGAATATATATGGAGGCCACATGCGGTTGGGTTAAAAAGAGGAAAACTAGGGAAAATACCAAAATAATATTTTGGTTTCCCTAAATACCAGGAGTAGTTGAGGGGCTGCTCCGCTCGGGAAGTCGGGATCACCCGTCAGGTTGCTCCGTTCAGTCTTACTTTTTGGGAAACACCAATTCTGACTATTTTTTTCATTCGTCTCTCTAAGGGCCTCCATACCTACTCCAAACCTAAACTAACTCAAAATAGACTAGAAAGACTCGGTAAAGACTCTAAAGCAATTGAGAAAACATAAGTACAATGTGTCAAAAACATAACATATCATCCTCCTACGGTGGTTTCTGGCCCACCGTGCCTTCCCAATTGTGTTGTTGGTGATCTTGATCTGATCCTTGTGTGACGCACCCGCTTCCTCTTCTCTTGATTGCTAAACCCATTGTCTCATGTCCCTAGCATCTGCTTGAATCAACAATCACATACATGTGGCGCATCTCACTAACTGAGGCGGGCACATGTGAAGAAGAAGGAGTATATTATGTGTTGTGCTTCTTGTTTGGGGTTTCCTCATGTGTAGAACTTGGCTCTGTCACACTAGAAGAGATATTAGGCTGTGAGATACCTGTTAGAACATCATCATCATCATCATTATCATCATCATCATCATCATCATCATCATCATGCGGCTCTTGGAGGAGAGTTATTTGTAGAGCATTCATTCGATGAATGATTCACCAGCCACATGTGTTACAGAAACCACACAATTTCTAATAACGAAATTTGAGAGTGAATTGCTTTATCCCCAAACTAAAGGAGTCACTGGAAACAAAGAGGAATATTCATATTCCATAGTAGCCGGATGCATACGTAATCAACATTCATAGCATTCTCAGATTGGAAATCCGTCTCCAAACCTTCCCATCACATGGCCGATATGTGTGACCATACAATGCGTAAGGAATTGAAAAGGAAACCCTTGAACCTAAATCCAGAATGGTATTAACTTCAAGTCTTCATAAGATTGAACAGGTTACCAACGTGGCAACGCTACCATCTACTCGTTTAAGGATCACGGTCCTCTTTTCAAAACATAAAACATGGTTTCTTCTGTGCGGAAGATGAATTGAATCAGATGATTTTTCACGAGTCTTCCGGTGTGTCGTCACTCACTCCCCATAAACGAGGGAATGTGGAGATCATGGCTCGAAGGTTTTTGTAACATCCCAAACCCACAAGCCCAAAAATTCTTTTTATTTTAAGAAAATCCCGTTAGGTTTGCAGCCTAATAAGACAAACCCTAGGGTGCCCCCCCTTCTTTTCCTATAAAAGGAGGTGCCTCCTTCTCTTTTCTATGCAGAGAGAATAGAAGCAAAGCCCTGCAGAGATCCCGAGCCAACAGCCGTCAGGGACCCGAACCCTAGATCCGAGCCGCCAGCCACCTCCGAGTAACCACCGTCGCTGGCCATCCTCCACCGCCGTCTCCATTTTTCCCCTCCTTCTTTGTCTTTTATCGTTGTTCATCAGATCTGTTCGGTAAGCCTCCGATCTACATATCATTCCCTTTCCTCTTGGTTATCTGTCACTGGGTGTGACAGATCTGATCCCTAATCCTTTTCCCACCTCTTGTTGAGTTTGATAGTGCAGATCTGTGGTTGTATGGTTGTCTTCTTCTTCTCCTAGATCTAGATCTATGACGTCATGTAAGGCAAAGGTGAGGACTCGGCTGTGAACCCTTTTCATGTTGAATAATGTCTCGGACGTTAGTCCCTTGTTAATATTGTCTAGATCTAGGTCTGACTTGTGTTGATGTGATGAAATTATGATGATTGATGATTGTGATGAAAGAACCTAGCGAATGATAGGTTGTTAAAGGATAAACCGGTTGAGTGTTGAGAATGAATGGAAATTATGTGATAAGGATGAAAGTGATGTGAATGAGATGATGACTTGTTTGATAACATTGAAATGAGATGTTGATTGTGATGAAGGAACCTAGCGAATGATAGGTTGTTAAAGGATAACTAGTTGTGTGTTGAGAATGAATGAGATGTGTGATAAGAATGAAAGTGTGTGAATGGGATGATGAGTTGTGTGATAGCAATGAAATTCGATGAGACTAATGGGTGTTCTGACCCATTGATCAATATGGTTGGGCAATACAAATGTTGTCGATCAATATGTTTGGGCAATGCAAATGCCATCGATCAATTAAGTTAGGGCGATAATGAAAATCGTCGATAAGTTTTAATGCGTTAGAACGCGTCGAAGAAGAAGATAGGTAACGATGGGGAGGAAGCCGTGGTTTACGGTATGAGTTAGCAGCGCTGTTGATAACGATTAGGGTCGTTCGTGGCGGAGACAGGTCCGCAGGCGAATAGGTCCCGAATGAGTCTAGAGTCTAGGTTTTTTGTACTTGCTAGGTGATATTAGCTCGTGACTTGTGTTCTTGCATTGTGTAATATGAAATGATTTTGTGGGTTCCTAGAACCCACCCTCACTGAGTAATCAATACTCACCCCTCTCTTTTCAGGTATGGTTGAGAGGGAGCAGGAGTAGAAGTTCGTATGGTGTCATCTTTATTTTCTTCCGGTTGTTTCAAGAGTTTCTTTACGTTTTCTTAAGACTAATGTTTTGTTATTCGGTTTCATTGAATCTGGTTACTTGTAAGACGATTAAAATATGAAATAAAGGAAGTATTGGATTGAAAAGAAGTTTTGTTAAAGTTGAAAATAAGATCCTAGGGATAGGGGTGTTACAATTGGTATCAGAGCGGGGGTTAAACTCATCCGGTGCTGTCCCGGGTGGGTATGTGTAGGTCGAAAGTGTTTATATACGGGTTTCAAAAGAGTTTTCAAATGTTTTGCCAAATAGGGATTTTCAAAAGATTAATAGAAAGGCACCATTCGGACCGAAGCTCCTTGCTTACTCGACGAGGTTAGTGAACTCTTTTATAACCAGAATCTGACACGTCAAACGTTGTATCAGGATGCCACCAAAGAAGGCCAAGGTTACCTCGACAATGACCACCGCCCAAAGAGCAGCTCAGCGTGCCGCTAGAGCTGAATCCCGTGATATAAGTTTGAATGGAAGTTGTATCGAAGTAGAGCCAGAGTTGAGAGACACATCAAGAGAGACTCCGAAGAAGGGTCAAGTTGTTGTGGATGTTGCAGTCTTGGAAGAGTCACAGATGTACCGAGAGGCCTACCAAGGGAGAATGTCATGGAATGGTGGTCCAACAGGATTTGGAGCCGCACAACCACCAAAGGGAAACACCGTGAACCATCCACCACCACCATTTCATGCGCGAGCGCAAGGAGAAGGACCCTCGTATTGGGACATGATGAAACACACGAAGAACATGCAGACAGAACTCTTCCGCGGAGGAACAAACGCAATTGGTGCTGATAATTGGAGGAGGCAATTGGTCAGAAACTTTGACTCAGCTAGGTGCCCACCAGAGTTCCGCAAGGACTTGGCTGTCCATTATCTGAAGGATGATGCCCTAGTGTGGTGGGAAGGCATAGTGGAAGACGCACAAGGAGAACATGCTCTAACTTGGACATAATTCCTCGAAGAATTTAACCATAAGTACTTTCCGCAGGAAGCCCTGGATCGACTGGAGGGCCAGTTCCAAGATATATAACAAGGAACCCGGAGTGTGAGAGAGTATGGTTAAGAGTTTAACAGGCTGAGAAGGTTCTCGGGACATCACATGGGTAGGCGTGAACTGGTACGACGATTCCTTAAAGGAATGAGGATCGAACTCAAGAATAGTTGCAACGTCCGAGAATACCAGATTATAAACGAGTTGATCGAAAAGGCATCGGAACATTTAGCCGGACTGAAAGAAGAACACAAACAGAACAAGGTTGCCCAAACTAGGACTGTAAAACGGACCCGAGAGGCTACAGAAGCTATGGGTGTTACTCCAAACCAAAGTGTATGTGGAAGGTGTGGTCGAAACCACCCTGGTGACTGCCATGCACCATTGTGCTTTTGGTGCGGACAAGTGGGACACCTCAGACGTAATTGCCCACATGCAGGACGGAGAAATCCCAGGGGGCCAGCATACTTACCCAGTCAACATTGCGGACGATTTGGACATCTAGAAACAGACTGTTGGACGCCACCAGCCTGGATGGGAGTAAGGGAACCGCCACAACAGCCGCCCGTGCCACAAAGGCAGGAAACATGGCCTAGAGTGCTTGTTGCCCGAAACAACTAGGAAGCTGGGCCAATCACGGATATGTATTTTTGTCTAACTCCGAGTTTATTAAAAGGAAATGGGTGAATATGATAATATCCTAGTCTAGTAGTTTAGGACTAGTGAACCATGTAGAGTCTTTAGTGGTTGAGGGCATAACCTCCAGCAACTAGGTCGATGTTAAGGTCAACGACGGTTGTATGAGAACCAAAGTTAACCAGAAGCTGGACCTGTAAGGAAGATTCAAATTGAAGGCCAGGGAAGTCGAGAATGTTGGACCAGAAAGGGGATAACAACCATAGGGGTATACAAGGCCGTGATATGACAAACCTAGATAACCGTTAAACCTAAATCTAAGAAGATGTGGAGTAGCCTAGAGATGGAATTGGCCGAACCGACACCAGACATTTATGGATAACCCTCGATGGAGATATTAGGGGGTGGTATCCCTCGATGGAGTAACGACTAGTATAGGAAATCCTTCAATGTTGCGAACAAGAGAGCGATTGTGGTAGGGAAATAAGACATTCATAGAAAAGAAAGCTCCAAGTTAGGACGTCATTTCCGTAATGGCGAGGACGAAGTCATATTCAAGTTATTACAAGGATCTCTTCCGAGATGCTTCATTTAACAAAAGAACGGGGAAACGGGACGGCACCCTTGTCAAAGACACCTAATAAGAGTTAAGTGCATTGTCGAGAATGTCTACCAATTGAGCATATAAATGTTCTTGTACGAGGCTTATATGATAGACTGTAATAAACTCCTATGTTGAACCCAAGTGGGGGAGAGTTGATATCTATAGCTGAAAATTAACGAGTTGGACTACTAATCAAGCAAAATTGCTTGATGCGGGACTAAAGGATGTGAATGACAGTCTTGACGTCATACCGAGAAGCGCCATAAAGATCTGAAGTCTGCATAGGCAATAATGTATCATAGGATGGGATGTTAATGAAAGTGATCCGGAATGTAAATTATTGATGGTAAGGTTATGGCACATTTGGTCGTTTGCGATTCTGATAGGATTAATGTGGTGGATGTCGGTTTGAATGCCAGAAGATGTTCGTGTGTCGGCCTTGTGCAGAGTTCATAGATGATATAAATTGATTCTCTAAAGGCCACTAGTAGATGTGTGTCTCAAAGTATCAGTAGTCAGCATATATGTTGAGTTCTAGACCCTAAAGAAGCGGTCGTTCATGAGCCAAAGACTTGGATGGTTATGGGAAAGGGATGGGATCTAAGAGGACATTTGGATCCTTGTGAGGATTAGTGAACCGAGTTGGTTTCAGGAACAATTAGATTACTTTGGAGTTTCGACACCCAGAATTCGGGGACGAATTCCCAGTAAGTGGGGGAGAATTGTAAAATCCCAAACCCACAAGCCCAAAAATTATTTTTATTTTAAGAAAAGCCCGTTAGGTTTGAAGCCCAATAAGACAAACCTAGGGTCCCCCCCCCCTTCTTTTCCTATAAAAGGAGGTGCCTCCTTCTCTTTTATCTGCAGAGAGAATAGAAGCGAAGCCCTGCAGAGATCCCGAGCCAACAGCCGTCAAGAATCCGAACCTTAGATCCGAGCCGCCAGCCACCTCCGAGTAACCACCGTCTCTGGCCATCCTCCACCACCGTCTCCATTTTCCCCTTCTTCTTTGTCTTTTGTCGTTGTTCATCAGATCTGTTTGGTAAGCATCCTATCTACATATCATTCCCTTTCCTCTTGGTTATATGTCACTGGGTGTGACAGATCTGATCCCTAATCCTTTTCCCAACTCTTGTTGAGTTTGATAGTGCAGATTTGTGGTTGTACGGTTGTCTTCTTCTTCTCCTAGATCTAGATTTGTAACGTCGTGTAAGGCAAAGGTGAGGACTCGGCTGTGAACCCTTTTCATGTTATATAATGTCTCAGACGTTAGTCCCTTGTTAATATTGTCTAGATCTAGGTCTGACTTGTGTTGATGTGATGAAAGTATGATGATTGATGATTGTGATGAAAGAACCTAGCGAATGATAGGTTGTTAAAGGATAAACCGGTTGAGTGTTGAGAATGAATGGAAATTATGTGATAAGAATGAAAGTTATGTGAATGAGATGATGACTTGTTTGATAACATTGAAATGAGATGTTGATTGTGATGAACCTAGCGAATGATAGGTTGTTAAAGGATAACTAGTTGTGTGTTGAGAATGAATGAGATGTGTGATAAGAATGAAAGTGTGTGAATGGGATGAAGAGTTGTGTGATAGCAATGAAAGTAGATGAGACTAATGGGTGTTCTGACCCATTAATCAATATGTTTGGGCAATACAAATTCCGTCGATCAATATGTTTGGGCAATACAAATGCCGTCCATCAATATGTTTGGGCAATGCAAATGCCGTCGATCAATATGTTTGGGCAATGCAAATGTCGTCGATCAATTAAGTTAGGGTGATAGCGAATGCCGTCGATAATTTTTAATGCGTTAGAACGCGTCGAAGAAGAAGGGAGGTAATGATGGGGAGGAAGTCGTGGTTTACGGTATGAGTTAGCGGCGCTGTCGATAATTTTTAATGCGTTAGAACGCGTCGAAGAAGAAGGGAGGTAATGATGGGGAGGAAGTCGTGGTTTACGGTATGAGTTAGCGGCGCTGTCGATAACGATTAGGGTCGCTCGTGGCGGAGACAGGTCCGCATGCGAATAGGTCCTGAATGAGTCTAGAGTCTAAGTTGTTTGTACTTGCTAGGTGATATTAGCTCGTGACTTGTGTTGTTCCATTGTGTAATATGAAATGAGTTTGTGGGTTCCTAGAACCCACCCTCACTGAGTAATCAATACTCACCCCTCTCTTTTCAGGTATGGTTGAGAGGGAGCAGGAGTAGAAGTTCGTATGGTGCCATCTTGATTTTCTTCTGGTTGTTTCAAGAGTTTCTTTACTTTTTCTTAAGACTAATGTTATGTTATTCGGTTTCATTGAATCTGGTTACTTGTAAGACGATTAAAATATGAAATAAAGGAAGTATTGGATTGAAAAGAAGTTTTGTTAAAGTTGAAAGTAAGATCCTAGGGACAGGGGTGTTACAGTTTTTCTTTGAGGGTTAATGGGTTTCGCAACTAAAGTGAAGCAGTTTTCTTCTATTGCTTCATTACAAAGATCAAACGGGAGGGTCGTCACATCACCCTCAATCCCTAACGTAATCTCTTGTAAACTTTTGTGAATCTTATCCGCCATTATCAATAAACAAAGGAATGTGTGTTTCAAAATTCTGATCACAAAGTGGAAACAGAGACATGTAGCAAATATTATATAGGCAGTAACGGTTAGCTGAATCAATAACTGCTAGACAGAAATTCTCCAGTGAGAGACAAGAAGGGTCGCAAGCAGGGCCGTGCCCGAACATAGGCTAATCAAGCATGTGCTTGAGGGCTAACAAGCTTACAAAACATTTAGGGGCCAATTTTATTAATAATTAGATAGCCGAGTTCGTGTAAGCGCTTGGTGTTGTGTTTCATTCCTATTGCCCCGGGTTCAAATACCTAGTTTGATGTTTAGTTTTATTTTCACGTTAAGTTATGGGGCCAATTTTTTTTTCTCGCTTCTAGTATGGCAAATGTCAGGCACGGCCCTGGTCGCAAGTGAAAAGAGGTGATGGTTCAAAAAATCGTCTTTTTGTCGCTTCATAAAGAGAGAAATTTTGTTTCTTTTTGAAAAAAACTTTATAAAATTTTAGTTATTAATAATATTTAAAAATACTTTTAACATGGTTTTAATCCATCTTAATTTAATAATGTGGGTAAAATAATGTTAATGCTAGAAATAACCTGTTATTTTAAAACAATATAGTATTGATGTTTCTTTTTCATTCAGATATGATACTAGATTTCTTTATTCTACGAGTAAAATATTAGTATGAGCAGATTATAAAGGATTACAACATATATTGAGGGTTTATGTTGTATTGACCTTTTGTGAACGTGAAGGCCATAAGTTCAAAAGAAATGATAAACTATTAATAAATATGTTAAAAATATTTAAATGATTTGTAGCGTAAACAACTCGAGTTCGTTAATTCTTAGTTCTAAACAACATTGGAGACTTTTTTTTTACATCAAAATTATTATTCAAACTTGAGGTCATCTAGGTAACTAAACCGAATAGAACAACCAATGTAACAAATTTCCCTATGAAAAGATCGTGTAATCTTAGCTAAAGAGTCTGAAATTTCATTTTGTGTTCTTGGGATGTAAATATTCTTTAAGTCCGGAAAACATATCCTCATCATATTGATCGCCTTCATTTTTGTTGCAAAGCTTGGCCAAATAATATATCTTGTTATTTACCGGTTTAAGACTATGATTTGGACCCTCTTTGGAGTTTGTTATGTATATCTAGATTATATTTTAGAATATTTTTAGGTCAAGGTACGTTTTGAAATATTATAGAGATGATTGAACTTGGTAGAGCTTTCAGAGAAGATATGCAGTAACTGTTCACAATCATCTAAGTAAGATTCGAGGTCAAGCTTGTCCATCGATCGACGGTGCACACTTGTTGTCGATTGACGGTCTACTCACAGAGCAATTGGCCGATTTCAAGCCAAAATCAAGATAATTTACAAGAAGATTATGACCTAGTTGATAAAGGTATTGCCATTGTTTAGGCAAAAACACAAAACACAGATAGAGATTTTATAACATAATATTATTTATAGCTTTTAGTTTTCTTAGTAGTTTAAGGGAGATGATTTGAACTCATTCAGAGATTTGTATTGGAACCCTATTATCTATTATATGCATTGTATTATTCAGTTTATCATGTTTTCTATGATTATGTTTGAGTAATTCTCTTGTTAGATTTAGGATTCATTATGGTATTGATGAATTAGCCCAAAAATAGGATTGTTAGGATGAAAAGGTATTCATATTTAGAATTGTGTTTAATGCTTGTGATCTAGAGTAGTGAATTAGAAACCTTGAATCTAGGATATAGAGAACTACGACAGTATGTTTTGTGCCTGAATTAATTCTATTAAGTTAGGTTGTTAGATACATGCGAGTTGGTTTAGTTAACCTAGCGGACGAACTTCATGTCCGATAACCATCAATCGACACTAGGTCTTCGCAGTCGAATGATGGTTGACTCCTTTGTTCGCATACGAGAGTTAGAACAAGAGGGGTCAGATTGTGATTAAGGTCCTTGCAAATTCATAATTCTTTGCATCCTACCCATTATAATTCACTTGCCTGAAACCCTAGATCTATCTTTTCTGATTTAAATCAGTTAACTTATTTAGACAATTTTTTTTTTGGAATAAAACCCTGATACAAACCTCTTATTTATAGCTTGCCTAGCTTAACTTTTAGAACTCAAAAATCTTTTGTGTGCACTCGCTCTCTGTGGATTTGATCTCTAAGTACTACAATTTGATCTCTCTTGGAAGGAGTAGTTTATAAGGTTAATTTGATGGATTACCTGCTTAATTATAAATCTTAACCCACACGCTATCAACTTTGACGCTGTTGTCGGGGAGCAAGGATTGCCATTAGATTATTTTCTAGGGTTTAGTCTAGGCTTTTTCTTTTATTGTAAGTTACTGATAATTTCTTTTTCTTATATTTCATGTGAATGCCCAACATTACCAGAAGCCAAAAGAACAAGGAATTAATCTTCTAAGACCTTGTTGCAATCGAACGTTCAATCGCAAAAAGACGCGACTAGCTTCGATCGACAGTAGCACTCGACCGTCGATTGAGACTAGTGGATCAACATCGATCGACAATACCTATTCGACATCAATCGGTGGTAACTCCAAAAAGATGGTTGCGACTCTAATTGTGACTCAAGATGAGAGAGGAGACCTGTATGACCTTCAAGGTCATCTACGTAATGCAACAAGTCACATAATTGATGAACAGGAAGCTGTGATCGCTGAACCAAAAGCAGACGCTACAAGAGCTCAACCTGAAGTTGCCGCTCAAGCTTCTCAACAGACATTGGCAGACTACAATCGTCCAGACCAGCTCTAGGCTAATAGATCCGTCATTCATTCTCCAGCTTTCC
The DNA here is from genome assembly GCA_905132765.1 of Moricandia arvensis. Lineage (NCBI taxonomy): Eukaryota > Viridiplantae > Streptophyta > Magnoliopsida > Brassicales > Brassicaceae > Moricandia > Moricandia arvensis. The sequence continues at coordinate 614,203 of CAJHQP010000005.1, read as the reverse complement.
AGAGTAATGATTTTGAGATCAAATTATCCTTCTTCGCACTTGTTACGCAGAAACCCTACCATGGAATGTGACATGAGCACCCTATGGATCATCTGGAGTGATTTGAGGATCTAGTTTCTGCTATTAAGGCCAATGGAGTCTCTGAGGGCTATCTATTATGCAAGCCCTTTAAGTATTCACTTGCTGGAGATGCTTTGCATTGTCTTAAGAAAATACCACCAGGATCTCTGACATCCTGGACAAACATCAAGAATGCATTCCTTCGCAACTTCTTTGATGATGCACGACCAGAAGAATTGAGAAGCAAGATTGCTACATTCACACAAGAACCTCGGGAATCGTTCAGAAGCTCTTTGTTCAGATTCAAGTCCTACCAGAGAGATTGCCCACACCACGGCAATGACTATGAGAGGAAGAAATCAGCTCCATCTCTAAGTAGAGAGTAGATAGATGAAGTCAAGGTAAAGTTGGACTTTTCAGAAATTTGTCAAGAAGCAAGAAGTGAAAGCTTTGGAAGAAGAAGACGAGGAAGAAGATATTTGAATTTTGTTGGTGGAAACGAATATCAGTGACCATGAAATCCAGGCTACAATAGGAACTCTTATGGTGGCAACAGGAGTAACTACACAAAGAATCTGCAGCAGCAGAAGCCTCAGGAGAGCATGTTGGAAGCTATTGGTTGATAGGATACTGGAGCAGCAGCAGATGAATCTGAACTTCGATGGGAAGATAGATTTGCTGTACACCAACCTTAACACCAAGTTTGATAAACCTCAACACTCATGTCAAGAAGTTGGAGAACCAAGTGGTCCAAAAAAGGGAGGCCATTCAGAGAATTGAGGCCTTGATTCAGGAGAAAGGGGGACCTATTCAGAAGCACCACGTCAATGCATTGATAGGTGAAGACTTTTGGCAAGAGGTTAAGAGAGAACAGCTGCAAGAAGGAGATTTTCATGTGGAAAGTGCCATGTATTTCGACAGTTTGCATTGGTGTCAATCGACGCCAGAGCTGGACCGTCGATCGACAGAACCTGCAGAATTAGTTGCCTTCTGTGAATCCTCCAACGTCGATCAACGGCGAGAAGAAAGCATCGATCGACAATCCCCAACAACAGAGCCGAGTCTTTTACCAAGTCTGAGTGCCAGCTTATTTGTCAGACCTTCAAGGATGGAGGATCAGGAACAGAACGTCAATACACATAATCCCATGAAAACCTGAAGACACTCCAAAAGGAAGCAGAAGATTCCCAAAAATCTTCACAAAAAAACAACTGAAAAAGAGATTGATGGATTTACTTAAAAGAATTTTTAAAATTTCTAGATACTCCATATAATGAAGCATATTATACTCACAGATTGTGGATGTATTTCATGGAATCCACAGAAACAGAAAAGGACATAGAGCGCATGTTCAATGACCTCAGAGAGAGTATGAAGCATAGGACTACTCTCAAGAAGAAAAGTGACCTTGGGAAATTTTTGATCCCATGTTTGTCAAAGGTCACAAGTATCCTAACTCCATGTGCGATACTGACACGGCACTTAGTATTATTCCTAGAGTGATGGCAGAGAGAATAAACCTGAAAGTGGAGCCTTTTAGTGATTCATTCACCTTTGTGGATTGCTCCAAAGTGAATTCAGGAGGGATATCCAGAGACGTCCCAGTGCAGATTTGCAATGCCTTAGTTCCAGTAGACTTCCATGTGATGGATATAAAGATTGACTGGAACTCCTCCTTACTCCTTGGAAGAGCTTTCATTGCAACATCAGGAGCAATCTGCGAAATGAAGACAAACAGGTTGTATCTATCCTTGATTGATCCATACATTTCTATGAACCTGTTAAAGTCAAGAACAAGGTTACTCAGATAGAATTGGGTAATGATCCAGGTTTGATTGCTACATGCTTCTAAAAATACGATCAAGACGATGAGCCTGCGGACACAACATCGATCGACACCCAACCCTCAGCATCGGTTGACGGTCCCTTCAACCTGAACCAGCATGGATCCCACCCTCTTGCATCGTTCGACGCAAACGATCCACCATCAGTCGACTGTTATGCCCCATCTCAGAATGACGAAGACAGTCAAGAAGAGATAGTCTACATAGGGAAACAATACTGTGAGAGGATGCCAGAACCTGACAACCAAGAGTATGATGAGTCTTACTTTGAAGAAGAAACAGTCGAGCAGCATGCCTTTGCACTCGAAGAATCTGAAAATTTCAGGGGATCCTATGGAAGTTGGAATGCAGCATCAATCTATGGTGGCTCTTTACCATCGATCGACGACGACCAGACATGATACGGTGATGATTAACATGAGAGACCCATATGGATATGCAGGAGCAATGGATGGAAGAATTCTTAATGTGTCCAAAGACGATGTCACTGGCATACTAGCTATGGCCAATGGAGCAGGGAATCTTTTTAGAAATCAAACATCGGGTGAGGCAGTCAACTCAGCATTGATTGACGGAAATAGATGGCCATCGACCGATAGTCATGACGCAGAATCTGGGCAGGGATTGGTAAGAGAGGACCTATTACAGGACAAGCTCGATGGAGTTTACTTTTCTCAGGACATAATGAGGAAAAGTATCAACCAGAGTTTGGAGGATATTTCAGAGCCCACATATGCCAGACTTAACATGCTGACGGAATACATTTAAGCACTAGAAGACGAGATGCACATATTTTCATTTACTTAAAAGAAGATAGAAAATCAGTAGGACAGAGCATATGAGGCTGTAAGAGTTTTATCAGTGCATGGTTTGGGACGAGCAAGGAATATGTGGATACTTGCTTTCCACATTGGTTTTATGACTTAAATTCCTAGTCCAAAAGTCACAACGTTGAGCTTAGGACTATAACCAAGCGCTAAATGGGAGGCAACCCACTGTTTAGTAATTTTAATTTAGTTTTCATTATCTAGTTATTAATTATGGTTTTTATCTAATTACTTTAGGATTTTAAAGGAGGAGTAGAACAGTTCAAAATCACCATCGGTCGATACCACAACCTCACCATTGGTCGATACTGCAACCTCACCATCGGTCGACGGCTTCGATGGTTTACCATCGTCGACACTCAACACTCACCATCGTTTGACACTCCTTACGGAGTTTGGTAACCTCGACTTTCTTTCAACCTTTTACTTATGCTTTAGTTATAATAACCAATCCCGATGAGATATCACCGGAAAAGTGTTATTCAAGTCTGGGGGAGGTTCGTTGATGCCTTTATCTATATTAAGCTTTTATCTATTAATTTTTTTTTCAAATTATTTTTACAGAGTCAAGAAAGAGATTATGATAAGAACTTATTTATTGACTAACCGTACTTTAGTACCATTCTTAGACATGTTGATTGTTGAGATTACTAGAGATGCCAGTGGATCATCCTGCAATTAGATCACACTTACTAAGAAAGTCTGAAGGAACCAAAGCTGATCTCCAACCTAATATTGACTACTTTGCTTGCTTTGGGGCTTGGAATACATTGGATCGGATTCCTTCTACAAGTCTGTAAGGTACTAGTCTGTTAATTTTGATTTCCTTTCTCTCTTTCTTTTCAGGATCTATAATAGAAAAGATTGAAATAATTTCATGAGATACAGAGGGGTAGGTACATTATCGATGACCTCACTATTCTAATTCAAAGGAATGATCACACATTGTTGGAAGAGAGGGGTAGTACATTACCGATGACCCCATTATTCGCCTACAGTTTTGTATTACAAAAAAATCAAAAATGAGATGGGAAAATTGACTTTAGAAGCATCATTCTCCAATGAATTTGAGATTTAAAAGACTCTGAAAGAAAAGAGGAAAGAGAGGGATCAAGAAAGGCTTTATACCTATACATACATGTTTGCAGGAGTTGAGTCCATGTGTCCTTTGATTGATACTCCCAAGTTAAATCTTGCACTTTATTTTATACAAAGAAATGAGATATGTAGAGGGTGAGTCAGATTAGTATTTGTTGAGTTGCTGATAGAATGGACTTGGTTCCAGATATAGCCTATTTATTACCAGTTTTAGACCATGTTCTAAGCTTTATTTAGGGTCTATTATGTGTGTCTAGGATATGTTTTCGAGTATTTACAGGTCCATGGATGATTTGGAGATAAATGGAGATACTTGGAACTTTTGGAGCATTTAAAGGAGAAGAATCCGTAGCTAACTATTTGAGGAGTCGAAGTACAAGACTATCGTCGATCGATGACACAGAGTCGACCGATGATAAAAGACCAAGGTCGATCGATGTTGTACACTTTCCATCGATCGACGTCTAACGCGCAAGACAACCGATTGAAAAACCCATGTTTAGAAGATAAATGACAAGAATGCCCTAGAAAAGTTTCGGCCTAGGTTTTAAGGTTTTTATATTTATGCTCATGTATTGAGAGCATGCAGAGTGTGCATGTACAAGCTTATGCAAGGCTTGCCACAACTTACAAAGCTTTATAGTTTTAGTTTTTTAGGGGAGAAGATTCATAACTCCTTAGGGAGATTTGTTTTGGAACCCTAGTATTTTATCTATGCATTCTATTCAGACTATTTTTCTTTCTTTGATTTTGTCTAGGTAGTCATGACCAACTAGATTTATGGTTGAATGATAGCAATCATGGATTAGCCCAAAAATAGGATTGCTAGTTAAGTTAATATTCATCAGTTGAGTTGTGCTTAATGCTTGCATTCTAGAGTAGCTAACTAGGGTCTCAAAAGTAGGACATGGACGACTATAAGGGTAGGTTCTGTGCCAGAACACATTCCATTGAACTAAGCTGTTAGGCGCATGCGAGAGCTGGTCTAATATGTCTGGTGGACTTATCAAATCTTGTTCACACTTCCTTCTGATTTCACCGTCGATTGACATCAGGCCATAGTCGTCGATCAATGGTCTTTTCTTTTGCTCACATACGAGAGTTGGAGTTAAAAGGGTCATAATAGTTAATATTTGAGTTATATTATATTTACATTTTTTGCTTCTTATCCACTATAATCCATTAGGCTTGAAACCCTAGATCTAGCATATTTACATTTGCATCAAGTTAGTTTATTAGTATATTTCCATTTTTGCATTATTAACATATTTTCATATTGCATCTCTACTTCTTGAAAACGAATATTTCCTTAACTGATTTTTTGCCACCAATATATATTCACCTAGCTTAATCTTTTGAAATAAGAAATCTATTGTGTACCATTGCTCTCTGTAGATTTGATCCCTAAGTACTACACATGATCTCTTTTTGCAAAAGTAGTATTGGTGTGTTAAAACTATGGTTAATTTGATCGTGATTTGTTTAGGATATTTATACCCTGCTAGAATAATAAAACACGCATGTCAATTCCTATACTAGGATAAGACATATAAAGTTTCTCTTTGATTAGGATTATTCGATGTGGTTGCGATATAGTAGGGTGATAGTCATGCTTATGTATTATGTGAGTCCCTGCTTTTCAAACCCCTTTTATAGGCTACCTTTGTTTTACTTGAGGACAAGCAAAATGTTAAGCTTGGGAGAGTTGATATACCTTGTTATTTACCAGTTATGACTATCATTTGGACCCTATTTGGATTCTCCTATGTATGTCTATATTGTATTTTAGTATCTTTTTAGGTCAAGGTACGTTTTGGAGCATTATAGAGAAGATGGAGCTTGGTAGAGCATTCAGAGAAGATATCCAGTAGTTATTCACAATCAGCTACGTCAGAGTTGAGGTCAAGTATGACCATCAATCAACAGTGCACACTTGCTGTCGATCGACTGTCAACTCGCAGAGCAATTGGCCGACTTCAAGCCCAAGTCAAGATAATTTACAAGAAATTCCCTAGACGAGGTTTGACCTAGTTTATAAAGGTTTTACCATTGTTTAGGCAAAATCACACAAAAACGGTAGATATTTTATAGCATAATATTATTTAGAGCTTTTAGTTTTCTTAGTAGTTTTGGGGAGAAGATTTGAACTCCTTCAGAGATTTTTATTGGAACCCCATTATCTATTCTATGCGTTTTATTATTCAGTTTACCATGCTTTGTATGATTATGTCTAAGTAATTCTTTTGTTAGATTTAGGATTCATTAAGGTATTGATGAATTAGCCCAGAAATAAGATTGCTAGGATGACGAGATATCTATCTTTGGATTTGTGTTTAATGCCTATGTTCTAGAGTATCTAACTAGAAACCTTGAACCTAGGACATAGACAACTACGAGAGTAGTTTTTGTGCCTGAATCGATTCCATTGAGTTAGGTTGGAGATCTGGTTTATTTAACCTAGCAAACGAACTTCTTGTCTGATAACTATCGATCGACATTAGGCCTTCACCGTCGATCGATGGTAGACTCCTCTGTTCGCATACAAGAGTTGTAATGAGAGGGGTCGGATTTATATTAAGGTCCTTGCATATCCATAATTCCTTGCATTCTACCCATTATCATTCACTTGCCTAAAACCATAGTTATATCTTTTCCTTATTTAAATCAATTAACTTATTTAGACAATTTCTTTTTTGTAATAAACCCTCATACAAACCTCCTATTTATAGCTTGCCTAGCTTAACTTTTAGAACTCAGAAATCTATTGTGTGCCCTCGCTCTATGTGGATTCGATCCGTAAGTACTACAATTTGACCTCTCTTAGCAAAAGTAGTTTATAGGGTTAATTTGATAGATTGCTTGCTTAATTATAAACCTTAACCCGCACGCTGTCACCAAGCTTGAGGCTCCTTTATCATCGCAATTAGATCCTTACAATCTGTTCCAAAGCTCTAATGTGCTGAATGTTGTAGAATGCTCTCCATCGCCCAACCTAGTGCTTCCACTTCCGAATGTAAGGCAGTCTCTCGCCTTCGTAAGTTTCACGTCCCCAAAATTTTGATTTTTCCCATGTTATCCTTCCAAATCCAACCACACCCACTGAATTGTTCTGTTGAATTCCATGAACCATCCACCAAACATATATTCTCCAAGCTTATGACTTGGGGTTCCACACTACCATGCTCATGTGTAATGGATACACCATCTCATTTGCCTTGAACCAGACATGGCATTCGCTTTCCGCATATCAGACTAATTCCAAAGGATTCATGTCTATCCCCTTAAAGATTTTATTATTCCGAGCCTTGAAAATATACCAGATTATCCATGGGTATGGGTCCTTACCGATTTTCAGCTCAATAATATTGTTCTTCCTCCATAAGAGGTAATCCATATTGGCAAAAATACTCGGTAGCGGACAAGTGTTAGGCCCAGATGGCGTTGATGATAGGGACCATACTTGTAAAGCTAGGAGACATTCGAATATGGCATGAGTAACAGTTTCATCTGGTTCTGCACATCTTAGACAATAGTTATCACACCGCAAATGATGGTGTATGAGATTTTGTGACATAGCCACATGTCATGTTATCATTTGCCACATAAGATGACATATCTTCTAAGGTTCTTTTACTTTCCAGGTAAAGGCTTCGAATTTGGTTATGTTGGGCTCCATGACCTCTTTCTCTTCTTTCTTCCTCATCGAGTTTCGAGCGACCCAGTATCTTGATTTGAATGTGTACTGATAATTCTTAGTGTAATTCCAGCATACTGAGTCACGTCGATGCGTTGAGCTTATGGCCAAACTTCTTATGAGAGTAATATAATGAGGGGCAACATAGCTCTCTAGTAATCCAACATTCCATTCCTTTGATTCTTCATTGATGAGATCACTAATTCTCATATTCGGTTGCACTACAGGGGACGTAGATCGAGCCGGCGTTTCTGGTACAGTAGGAATCCAAGAGTCTTCCCAAACCTTAACCTCATATCTAGACTGAATCTTCTGTTTAATTCTCAATATGAGAAGTTTGCGTGTCCTTGAAATACTAGTCCATACATAGGACGAGCTACTTGCAGAACTTATCCGCAAAGGCAAACTCACTATGTAGTATCTCCCTCTCAACACTCGAGCTACCAAAGAATCAGGTAATTGGACTAGACGCCACAGCTGTTTTGCTAGTAAGCCAGATTGACCTCATGAATCATACATAAACCAATCCCGCCATTTTCTGTTGATAAACACATATTTCACCATTTTACCCAGTGAAATTTTCTCTTTGGCGGATATGAGCTCCACCAAAATTGTGTAATGGCACTTGCAAGGTTTTCATATATCTCCAGCGGGAGAAATAAGCTAGACATAACATATGTCGGAAGAACTAGCAAAATAGATTTGATTAAGACTTCCTTCCCTCCGTTTGATAGCCATCTTCTCGTCCATCCATTAACTCTATGCATTAATTTGTCCCTGATAAAGGCAAAAAGCTTACATTTATATCCGCCGATATCTTCTGGGATTAAATATGTCCCCATTCCTCTTTTATTATGGATCCCAAGTGTATCTTTAATTTTTTTTCTAGCATTTGTGTTGATCCTCTTACCAAAGAGTAGAGAGGATTTTTCAAAATTGATACAATGTCGTGATGCTTGTCCATATTTCCTGACTACTTTCAGTACTTCTTCACATTCACGGGGCTCCACCTTACAGAAGAAAAGGCTATCATCAGCGAAGAAGAGGTGTGACATTGACGAACACAAGCGTGTAATCCGCATCCCCGTTATCTTTCCTTGATTCTCTTCATGATTAAGAAGGCTCACGAGCGCTTCCGTGCACATAATAAAAATGAAAGGAGACAAAGGGTCTCCTTGACAAAGACCTATTTACAGACTAATATATCCCCTTGGTTGACAATTTATAAGTACCTTGTACTTAACCAAAGTTATGCAACGCATTATCCATGTAATCCATGTTTCCAAAAACCCAATTTTCCGCATAACTGCTTCAATGAACGACTACTCCATCCTATCATACGCTTTACTCATATCCGTCTTAATGGCCATCCTTTAATTTCGTCCTCTAGGCCTTTTTCTCAAAGCATGGAACATTTCTTGAGCAATCATGATGTTATCCGAAATCTATCTTCTCGCAACAAAGGCTGACTGGATTTCTGATATTCTGTCCGGTAAAACTGTTTTTAATATTTGGCATAAGACCTTTGAGATTATCGTATAGGTCACATTGCACAAGCTAATGGAACGGAACTGATACATATCTTTTGGCTTAGTTATCTTCGGGATTAAGCAAATATTGGTATCATTTAGTCCACTCGTCATTGATCCTTCAAAAGGGAATTGATTACCGAAATGAGTTAAATTATCCTATATCCCATTATTTTTGATAGAAAATAGCTGTCATCCCATTTGGCACTGGTACCTTTTCTAGATGCATAGCAAAGAGTGCCAATTTGACCTCCCATTCAGTGACCCGAGCCGTAAGATCATCATTAATTGACTCAGTGATTGCTGTGGATAAATATCTAGCCGTTTCTCTGTCATTGGCGGTAACATTATCACTCATATGAGCTGACGGTCGAGATGGAGTAACAATGGCCCTTGCGATTTTCCTTCCTTTTTTAATTCTTTCCCGTATCTCTGCTTGTTTTGTAGCTAAACCATTATGTCCCATGTTGATAATTCCACTAGTTCCCGGTTCATCCGAGATGATCATAGCGCGAGAATCGGGCACCAAAGACACATCCTCTTTGTTCCTAAAAATATGAGAATCAGATTTATCAGCGTGCTCTTTCACATACCACCTCTGTTCTAATTTGTGTCCATAAGGCCTTGATGCATACCGAGCTCCACCATATTTTCTCTATCTTGGCGTCTCATCCTGTCTCCTCATTACTCTATCTAAGTGACGCGTAACAGCAGAACGAGATGAGTACACCATATCATCATGTTTCGTACTTCTCTTAGTATAACCTCTCCTCGTCACATAAGATGATCGAGGGTGGAGTTTAGTTGATCTTTGATCCCTCAGCAAAGGCTGACGAGATGTCTTCTCTTGTGGTAACTCAACCCGAGCAAAGACTCCAGTTCTGTGCTGTTTTTGACCTTGAGAGCTCGCTTCCACAACCGGACAGTAACCTTTTTAATGGGACATTGCACCACAAATCGAGAAATGTCTTAAGAGCATATCATATTTTATCTCAATCGTAACCTCTTCACCCTCAGGAGACTGTACTTTCCTTTTGAACTTAAGAGGTAGCCTCGATTCCACGTTGATTAGCATACGACCTTCCTCTAACTCAATCGTATCAACGTGACATATCCTCCCACTAATATTATTCAGGTTTTTGACTGTCCATAGGTGTAAGGGGATACCAGTCAGAGCAACCCAAAAAGGAAAAATCCAAGGGTAATCATCATGAACAATTGGCTCCCAACGCACCAACACGAACATACAGTAGTTGTACTGAGAACCGAGTTGAGATCATCTTCTGAAGAAAATTTAAAGAGAAACTTTTTGTTTCCCAAATCATTGGCAAATATACGATCCTGCATTCCCCACTGATGAGGCATTGTTTGGGTCAGTTTCTCCTCATTTTGTTTCTTATTGTTTAAGATCCTTCCAATAAGAGCAAGTCGGTAGTCTTTGATAACATGTGAATCCTTTTGATCAGTGAGCTGGATATCCTCATAGAAAATCCCATTTCCTTTTCTATCTGCCATATGAGCAAATTTAAAGTAAAACCTCAACCCCATTGCAATATCGTGATCAGAAATCACTCGTATCAACGATGACGATACGGCTGTTTTGTTTTGATCAGGAACTGTCTGCTTGAGGTCTAGCCTAAACGTCCCGACAAAGATCAGGCGTAGTATTTGGGATGCATTGCAGCACAAAACGTTGTCGGGAAGCAGATCGAACGGTGAAGCAGAACCAGGACTGTTACGGTGTAGCAGTAAGGGATCGGAGAAGAAGCTTGAAGGAAGGCCATTCATTAATCACTACGTCAAGGGACATATTGCTTGAATGATGATGGATGTCAATGGATCTCAAAGTTTCAAAGGAAACTCTGACTAGATGGTCAAAACAGCAGAGATCGACCCAACGAGAAGACATTATGTGAACCAGACGCCAAATGATACACTTCCGAGTAACAGAAAGAGAGCCTGAGCCACAAGCAGTGTATGATAGTCTCCCTTGCTATGAAAAAGCCGGTGCCGGAGCCGTCAAGGAGGAAGAAAGGAGTCAAGCAATAGGAGATTTGAGAATCACCATCTTGATTGCCAAAAGCACTAGCCGCCTTTCCCACAACGCTGGAGATTATCACCCCTAAACTAGATAAGATTATTAATACAAAATCGACAGATAAATATATTAGTTTGACTATGAATTTTTGTTTTGAACTACATTATTAGTAGGAAGCAGAGTTTCTAACTTAGGCCTCGATTGGTACAGTTGTTGATAAAGCAGTAGCAGTATACTGTAGAAGCAGTATGCTCTCATTAATATTTTTAATAAACTGATTGGCAGAGCATTAGCAGTATACCATTTTAAAAGAGATATGGTCCCATATAGCCCTATCTCAAGTTTATCTTCCAAATCTAACCCCCAAGGCCCAAAATCCCAAAAATAGGTTTCATTAAGTATTGATATGTACAATTTTATCCTCTTCCTAAACCTAATTATATTCTCATTGTAATTAAAACAAAATTTTTTAATCTTCGATTCTACCTTGAGGCCGACAAAAATTTTCTCTGTCGTTTCCGTCGTCGTCAGTCTGTCGTCTCCGCCATCGTCACTCTGTCGTCTCTACCGTCGTCACTCTGTCATCACTTCCAGTGTGGATTTGTTTCGTCGATATTTCGTCATCATCACTCACTCTGATTCGCAACAATCTATGTTCGTTCTGTCGACGATCTGTCAATTCTGCCGTCAAAGAAGATATCTCTACGTTTCGTCATATCTTATTCTCGTCATCTTCAAGGTTTCGATGTTATTTTTTTTTTGAATCGCATTTCAAATTCTTTAGGAATTTTTCAATTAGATTGATTAGGTTGTTTTCCAATTAGTATAATGAAGATAAACTAACTTCAATCGATTTTTTGTGATTTTTGTTTCAGTTTTATAGTGCTTATGTTATGCGGAAATCTATAGTGAACAATGCTTTTTTGTTCCAATGCTATACGTTTGTTTGTATGTAATTACATCTGTAAGTAGCTCAATGTTCTCTAGTTTTACCAAATGAACTCTACTTAATGAACTTTCTACCCAGATGATTTTCTCATAGTCTTTTGTTTGTATCGAATTACATATTTTGTTTGTAGATCAGTGTTGTGTTCTCTGTTTGTGTATGGAAAACCTTCCTAAATATGTTAGGATCTATCTTGAATATGTGATATACTATGAATAGTCAGTTTTGGTTTAGGAAACCCGTCCAAAATATGTTATTAACTATCCAAGATAACATATTATCCCATTTGTCTTTTTAGTAGGTTTTCGAAATATGGTTGAGGTTTTTGTGTTTGTGGAGAATGGAGCTCATATGAAACTTTCCAATAGCAATTCATTGTGGATAAAAATAGTAATGCATCGTTTATTGAGTTAGAAGAATATCATGAATATGAAGATTTGCTCAAGATAGTTTCTGAAGATTTCCATATTCAAGAGGAAAATATTACCATGAGCTATAAATTTTCTTTGGTTGTGACAAGTATTGTTGAAGATTTTCCCTCGATCTCCATCGTAAACACAAGACAACTGAGAACTTTAATCGGAAAGATTAAAGGATGTGATGGAATTTGTCGCTTGTGCTTAAAGGTTATTTATATCAATAAAGCACTATTAATAGATATCCTTCCTAATTATGTACTGAATCTTCCAAAAAAAAAGTGAATTTTGCAGGTTTTTCGTGATTCATTTAGCTTCAACAAGCAAACTATAGATACTTGTGCTTCTTCCATTCTTTTCAATTTTGTATCTTATGGTAATAATGTGCAAGGAGAAGAACATGTACATCGTTTCTCATCTTTTTTAGTTGTTGTGTGATTTTTTTTTTCTTTAAAGATTCAGGATAGGTTTCCTATTTGTACTAATCCTACCCAAAACATCCTGAATTTTGTAGACTCCTCTTTATGAAGGTGTCTCTGCAGTCCCGTTGAATCTTATTCCAGATTTAAGTCCTGTCCATATAGGACTTTCACCAACCACGAGAGGAGCTGGTGATATTAAGGTGAATATGTATTTTAAGAACAAGGATGAGCTACTGTTGATGATGCATAAATGGGCTTTAGAGTGGAAGTTTGAGTACAAGACTGTCTCTTCTAACAAATCAAGGGTTGTATTGCGGTGTGTTGATGAGAATTGCTCGTGGAGGATGCGTGCCACCAAGCTACCATCTTTAGATTTTTTCGTGATTAAGAGATATGTTCATGCGCATTCATTTGATACAACACATAGGAATGCCAACCACAAACAAGCATCTACAAAGTTGCTTGGATCCTTAATATGCAGTAACTACGAGAAAAGAAAGAAGCACTCAAACCTAAACAGATCATTGAACATGTGAGAATAGCACATGGTGTTCATATCAACTACAAACAAGCTTGGAGAGTGAAAGAAATAGCTCAGAATTTGGTTAGAGGGACTCCTGAAGATAGTTACTACAACATGTCAAAGTGGTTGTACAAAGTCCAAGAGAAAAACCATGGATCTTTAACTTATTTAGAGAAGGATGCTGCTGGGAAGTTTAATTATGCTTTCTTTGCGTTTTGTCCATCAATAAGGGGATTCTCACTAATGAGAAGAATTATAGCAGTAGATGGTACATTCCTGAAGGGAAAGTTCAAAGGGACTTTATTGGGAGTTTCTGCTCAAAATGGGAATTATCATATATACCCTCTCGCCTTTGGAATAGTTGACGCAGAAACCGCAGAGTCTTGGACATGGTTCTTTAGAGGTCTGACTCAAATGATTCCTGATGCTTCTGACCTTGTGTTTGCATCAGATAGAGCTCATACTATTGCTTCAGCTCTTGAGAAGGTTTATCCCTTAGCCCACCATAAAATTTGCAGAATCCATCTGATCAGGAACATCACACCTACATATGCAAAGACTGGTTTGTTACCACTGGTAAAAAATGCTTCTGATGCATACAACTTTCATGAATTTAATTCAAACTTCAGTGACATAAAGGATAGATGTCCTAAACTAGCTGAGTATTTGGAAGATTCTGATTTTTGAAATTGGACAAGATGCTTTGCGCCTTCAAACATGTACGATATTATGACCACAAACATCGCAGAGTCCTTTAATTCTTTGTTAAAGCTTCCTCGCGAGTTGCCAAAAATCTCTCTTGTTGAGACGATTATATTGACACTCACGACTTGGTTTCTTGAGCGACGTGAAGCTGTGGCTAAACATAAAAATCTTGTTACGCCAAAAGTTGTAGATAAATTAGTATCCAAGTTTGCTGCCGCAATGGGTCTTAATGTTTACCAAGTTGATCAAAATGAGTTTGAGGTAATAGATGAGACGATGAAGTATGTTGTTGATCTGGAGAAGAAGCATTGCACTTGCAACGTTTTTGACATTGACAAGATACCATGCATTCATGCAGTTGTTGCTGCTAAGCGTTCTAAGAGAGATTAAAACCGATATGTGCATGCTTTTCATTTGACAGAGACATGGGCTAAAGCTTATGCGGAAACCATACACCCTGGTGGAGACTTATCTACTTGTACCTATCCTGAAACTGTTGATAATTTGTTTTGCCCACCCCCAACTACTAAAAAAGCAGTGGAAGGCCTCCTACAAAGCGTAGAAGATCTGTTGGTGAATTTGGTGTTCCTGGTTCAAAATCGCAGTCACACAAGTGCACTAGATGTGTTATAGGAGGACACAACAAGAGCACATGCAAGACTGCCATATGATTAAAGTTATATGTTTATGCATTAGTGAGAGGAAATAAAACAGAGAGTTCTTCTATATTTCATCTATCTTGCGAAAACTTTTTCCAAATTGTCATTTTCATACTTAAAAAAGTTTTTATCCTATGATTTTAATGGTTTATTTATGATTATGTGCTTTATATGAACAATCTTTAGGTGTAGAACATATCTTATATGTAATTAAAACTTGTTCAATTCTTGTATAAGTTTCTTGGAAGGTCTTCCTAAATATGTTAGAATCTATCATGAATACGTGATATACTATGAAGTGTCAGTTTTGGTTTAGAAAACCCGTACAAAATATGTTATTAGCTATCCAAGATTACATTATATTTTTAATGTCTTGGGAATTTTTTTCCAAAGTGTCATTTTCATAATTAATCAAGTTTTTATCCTATGATTTTAATGATTTATTTAGGATTACCTGCTTTATATGAACAATCTTTAGGTGTGGGACAGATTTTAATGGTTTATTGGAAGGTCTTACTAAATATGTTAGAATCTATCTTGAATACGTGATATACAATGAATGATCAGTTTTGGTTTAGGAAACCCATCCAAAATATGTTATTAGCTAGCCAATTTAACATTATATTTCATTTGTCTTGCGAAACTTTTTCCAAAGTGTCATTTTCATATTTAATCAAGTTTTTATCATATGATTTTAATGGTTTATTTAGGATTATCGGCTTTATAATAACAATCTTTAGGTGTGGGACAGATTTTAATGGTTTTTTGGAATGTCTTCTTAAATATGTTAGAATCTACCATGAATACGTGATATACCATGAATGGTCAGTTTTGGTTTAGGAAACCCGTCCAAGTTATGTTATTATCTATCCAAGATAACATGATTTTTACCATTTATTGATTAATAAATTCAGGATTTCTTACGAATTGAATATCTATAGTATCCTAGCGGCTTAACCTCTTACGAAACTCTATTTGTACATGCACCAGCCTTCATAACCTTGGAAATCAGATTTTTTTTTTGTAACACATTTCTTATTAATGATTTAAGAAACTCATCCAAAAATGATATACCCTATTCTAGATACTTACAACGTTAAAAAAAAAACGCTTAAAACTTCTTCAATAACATCAACTTGATCATTCATTATAAAATTCTTAGCAACATTACATAATTGTCCAACTCGACATAAACAGATTTGATTATGACATAATCTATAACGTTCCTTGAAATCTTTATCCATAAACTGGTCAAAGATATCACAAGCTAACTTGCTCCTTAAGTCCATTGCATTGTTATCGTTAATACTTGACATGTTTTTCAATCCTAAAGACTGGCATTCAAGCGTCTTAACAACAAATAGACCATTGTTGTAATCAATTTTTTTCTTTGGTGTACCTTCTGTCGTCTCAACTTTAAATGGAACCACTTCCTCTCTAATAATTTTTTTACCCGTAGCTTCCAACAGCAGTGCGGGAACCAATACTGTCAAATTCAAAAATTATATCAGTCATACATATTTACTAATTAACCAAACACAAAGACTTAATATCTGCCAGTTGAGTTACTCAATATCATGTTTGAAATCTTCTTTTTCGGTTAGATTGTTACATTGGAAGACCTTGATTATTTTGTTCGTCAAGTGTACTTCCATCCCAATCCAGTAATTGCATTTTTTCCAGCAAGAACACCATAGATAACCTCAACATCTTCCACCCATTTCTTCATTGGAAGTCTTTCCCCTCTCACTATTTGGCTTACATAATCTGTGAATAACTTTTTCCCTTCTCTTGGTGGCCTGTTGAAACATCCGTAACTGTAACTTACAATCTCTAAGAATTGGACTGGAACAAAGCAAGCTTCTGGAATGTTATTATTACGGAACTAAGTAGCTTGTTCAATCTTCCAACTGTTTAGCATTCCAAATGCTTCGTCTATGTGTTGTCAATGTAACAAGTTAGTTAGAAGCTGAAAAGAAATTTCAATAATATGCACTTGTAGCAACCGTTACTGAGTCACGACTTTTGATAATATCCTAATCAACAAATAAGATACAAAACAGAGATTCTATATACAATACTCTTATCAAAGTGTATTTGAAGCAATACATTACCTCTTCCCGGGATCTTTTATTGGATTGTCTATGTATTGAAAGAATTCTTTTTGTTTTACCCTGCCATTGATTGAGAATATCCTATAGTTGATTAAAAATATAATTATCATTAAAAATATTATAAATAAATTACGAACGTATGAACAAGAACATAAAGTTGCTTCCACTTGTATGCCCCTTAATGTCATCCAACATTGAAGCCTTGTAAACTGAGAAATTTTAGGAGTCACAAATGGATCAACTGGAAGGATGACATCAGGTGTTGCAGGTAAAGGTGGGCGGTTTCTAGGGCATTTTGGCTTCATATCGTTGTTGCTTAGAAAATGAAGATCTTGAATTTCTCTACCAACATTTGAACATTTTGTATCTTCAGGTGGTGGTTTATGACATATTCTGTCAATGGATACAATTTCTTGAACTCTCTTTCCCTATTCGTTTGGTCTTGAAAGAGTGTTGAGTACTCAACTGTAACTTTCTGAATCCCCATCAAGCATTTCAGTTTTCAGTACATTTGCTGTGATACCACATTCGACAATCCTCTTCTGATGCATTGCACCTATCTCAAAGAGAGTTGGCAATCTGCTTTCTTCAGTTTGTTCATTATTTTGATTCAGTTACATCAACTTGCATCTTTTTCAAAGACTTCAATAAATACAAATTTAGTTTTTCAGTTCGGATTCTAAAACTGAACTCAATGTCAAGAGATGCATCATTTCTAGAAGGCTTCTCATCCAATGGCTCTTTGTCAGTCTGCAAGAAAAATAATCAGGAAGGCCATTCTAAAGAAGTACTAAGGATTCCTAACTTTAGTAAAACACAAGAAGAGGATGAACTAGATTTGAGCAAAAAGACCCTGTTGATTTCTTTAATCTACAAAACTAGGAAATGATCATTAGAACTAGATGTTTGTTCAATCACAGTATGTCAAAACCCACATGACTTCCTTGATATTTCTTCATGAGCAACATAAAGGTCAACTGACATTTTCCTCCAATCTTCCACTGTAAACTTATATCCCTTCTTGGATAAGTTTGCCATTTCATCCAAATCTTCATCTGTTTGGTCTTCCATTAAAATATGATCTTCTGGATCATGGGGAATAGGAGGTAAGATACAAGTCACCTTGAGGTAAAACCAAAAGTTTTGTATCGTATTAGTTTAAGCAAACATAAACAAATATGTGATGGTGTAAAAATACTTACATTTGGTTTTAATTCATAGCTGAAAACCTCGTTCATTATTGGAGACAATGTACCTATGTATTTCTCACACAAGTAGACAGGCTTGGATTCTTGAATCTCGAGAACAGGGATCACCGTACTAAAGGAAGATTGCAGCAAAGGAATTGAATCTAGAATCCACAAATGAAAGAGTATAGGGAATCCCTGCAAGTCATATTTATTCTTCTCGAGGCCTTTCTTCACAACTCTCTTAATCGACTTTAGTAGTAGTGTATAAGCCTCCATTCCCCATGGATATGCAATCAATGCATCAACATTTTGTGCTCTCTTAACATTTTCAGAGGGAATTTGGAGATTGAATTCCTTTGGAGAAGGATGCTTTCAATTAAGAGGTGCAGTGCCAGAGAAAATCTCTCATCTGAAGACTCTTCACTTGTCTTTTCCAGCTGATCCTTTAATTCCTCTAGTGTGTGTCCACCTTCTAGCAAATTCCTTGTGTACCCTTGATTTGCTGATTCTTCTTGATCCTCTGCGTCTTCTTGAGCTTCTGTTTCGTCTTGTGCTTCTTCTGTTTCCCCACAACACTTTAGCCATATTATCATGTGGAACTCTCTGATGGAGAACCGCAGCGGTTGTGCTCCAAAGTGAAACCAAGCTTCATTCTCCTTCACTGTTATAAGGCTTCGAGTGAGTAACACGTGTACTATCTTCCATGATAGATGTAGTTTCCTCTCACACATTTTTATAACTGGTCCCATAAAGCTTTGTCGAATTCTCATAAACTCTTTCGGCTTCAAAATCTCCTTAACAATATCTACATAAGCACCACTCGAATGTTGGTTTATTGAAACTTTCTTCGTTGGCACTGAACCAATATGATACTTCATCCATGGAAGTGCTAACGTAGAAGGGAAAGAGTCTGCCATTATAATTCTATCATGCGTAACCAAGCAAAAGAATAAGTTAGTCTCGGATTTTCTTGAACCCTTTCCAAAAGTAGTACAAATTCTTCCTGAAAATCAAAACCAAACATTTTCGCGACAGCTCAAGCAATGTTAAGAGAATAGAAATAACCTCGGATTTGTTTTCGGCTCAAAGGTAAAAAATGTAAAAGTTAATTTTCTCGACAAATAAATTTCTTCTTGACTCTTATTCTTCTTTTGTTTTGGTTCTTCAACATAAACTGATAACATTAGGCATAAGCAAGAATACCCCCAAATATAATCAATTTATAATTGAAATCCCTAAAATTTTAAATTTATAATTTTTTATTTCATTTAGCATAATCCGCAAATCCACAAATTCTAGTCGATATTCAAACTTACATTTTGTCTTAAGAGAGTTGACGGTAGGACTCTTCGTAATTTTGTCTCCGGCGACGTCGATAGAAATTGCGTCGGTAAAGTAGAGTGGCTAGTACCGAGTTTTACTCGAGATTGATTCTTTCAGGAACCAAATCCAAAATAGTGTAAAAGTTAACAATTTTGACATAT
Source organism: Moricandia arvensis (assembly GCA_905132765.1). Classification (NCBI taxonomy): domain Eukaryota; kingdom Viridiplantae; phylum Streptophyta; class Magnoliopsida; order Brassicales; family Brassicaceae; genus Moricandia; species Moricandia arvensis. Next base: position 594,654 of record CAJHQP010000005.1, on the reverse strand, counting down.
TTATGTTTGCGCCTAATTAGATTATATGTAAAACAATAACAGATGATTCTCCTAAGCCTAGCGGCTAAACCTCTACTCTTACTACAATTGAGTGATACATTGCATCCATGTACGATTTCCACTAGGATCGAACTTTTTTTGTTTTTAAGTTTCGGAATCCCATCCAAAATTCGCTAACTGTTTTACAATATTTATTAGGGATAAAGTTTAAATAAATATAGGTGATAGACAATAACATATTATTCCCCTTAGCATAGTGGCTTATACACTATTGTTACTGTGCTTTGGTGTTACTACCTTCGCGCCCCACCTGGGTTCGATATCCATTGGAAACCAAATTTTTTTATTTTTAAAAATTATTTTGAAACCGGTTTAATTCCTTTTGGTTTTCTATTTTTTAATAGTGTTTATAAGAGGATGTATATGTCGTCAAAAATAAAGAAGAGGATGTATGCACTACGCGTCTGTTGGCGCACTTTCGTTTTAGGTTTATTTAAAGGGAATTCAAGAAGTCTCTTTTCTTCGTCCATCTTGTGAATTACCATTAAAAAAATGGGTTTAGTTTTCTCTTCTTTTCTAGGGTTTCCAGTCATGGTGAGAATATTTTATTGTTGGTTTCTTGGGAGGCCACACTTTCTGGATCTCCCTCCTCAAGTCCTTTAAACCATACTTTTTAAAGTTGTTGATCGTTCATAAACAGATCTTGTCCCCTGCAAGAAGACTTGTGTGTATATGAAGGATTTTGTTCAAACTGAGACATTCTTCAGGAACGTGGATCTCTTCACCATGGACATGCCTTGGGGAAACATCAAAAGAAGAGTAACTTTCAATCTTGCTTGTGTTCACTATGAAAACCTTTCCGCTCTCTTCATGCTCGGGGCTTGGGATTTGTTCCGGACTGATAACATGGAACAAGGACTCTCCAGGATTAAGCTTGCTGCTGAGAGAGGATATGATTTGGCGTTCTACACCTATGCTCATCTCACAAGGATCATGTTCCGTGGTATGGTTTTCAATGGTTCTTTGGTCAATCTCTCCAGAGAATTTGTTTGATCTGCCAAGCGTAAGGTTAAAGCCTCTTCAAGGAATTCGTGGTTCAACGGACTGCCTCCACTCTATGTTGAAAGGGTCTCTCAACTTGATATCTATTATGGAGAAATCGATAGTTGCCCGTGTCAAGTGATTTATGGATGGGGAGAGCCGTGGGATGAGTGGTACAAAACAGAGCCGATCTGCTATGCTTGTTTCTGGAAGATGGAAACACTAGGTTTCCACCAAGAGTTGCCTAGGAGGATTACAGAATCGCTAATGCTTGAATACCCTGAAGATATTGATTGTATTCTTATATTCTTGTTTTGTGTTTTTAATTGCGTATGAATCCATGTTGTTACATAATGTTTTGTGTTGTTTTATATATTTTCAAGAAGGATTTGTTTCGTTTAAGGAAAGGTTTCGATATGTTCTCGCTTGCGCTTATGAATCTGTGTAGTTTTTTTAAATTCAGGAAGGATCTGTTTATTTTCAGGAATGGTTTCCAGAAAATCTGGTGTTTTAGTTTCATGAATGGTTTCCAGAATAGTTGAATATTAGTGTGTTTCATTCTAGCAAAGAAGTTTAAACTAAAAAAATGAAATGAGATCAAGAAGGATTTTTTTAGTTTCAGGAACGGTTTACACATGTTCTTGCTTGTGCTTGTGAAACTGTGTAGTTTTTTTTAAATTCAGGAAGGATCTGTTTAGTTTCAGGAATGTCTTCCAGAAAATTTGGTGTTTTAGTTTCAAGAATAGTTTCCAGAATAGGTGAATATTAGTGTGTTTCGTTCTAGCAAAGAAGTTTAAACTAAAAAAATGAAATGAGATCAAGAAGGATTTGTTTAGTTTCTGGAACGGTTTACACATGTTCTTGCTTGTACTTTTTATTTCACTTTTGAATATTTTAAAGTTTTTGAATCTAACTAGAAAGTATGTTACACAATCTGGATGACTTTACAAAAACCAAAAAAAAAAAAAATTGGGTATCCTATTCCATGTGGGAATCGAAACCTGGTGTGGGAGTCGAAGAATAGTAGTTTTAGCCGCTAGGCTGAGGTGAATCATCTGTTAATTGGTAGACTGATAAATATATTTAACTCCTACATTTGTATCATAAATGTAGGAAGGCATTTCAAACGTTTTGGATGGGTTTCCAGAATAAGATGTGGAATAGATCTTATATGTAATTACGTGGTTTATATGAACAATATTAGGTGTGGAACAGATTTTATATGTAATCCAGACTTTGTTCAATTCTTGTCTAAGTTTCTTAGAATGTCTTCCTAAATATGTTAGAATCTATCATGATTTCGTGATGCACTATGAATAGTTTTGGTGTAAGAAACCCGTCCACAATATGTTATTAGCTATCCAAGAAAACATTTGTTTGAAGTCTTAAACAAAATATGTTATTAGGAAACCCATCAAAAAATGTTATACCCAATTCTATATACTTACTACTTAAAAAAACTACTTAAAACTTCTTCAATAACAACAACTTCATAAGCCATTACAAACTTCTTAGCAACACTACATACTTGTCCAACTCAATATAATAGCAAACAAAGTTCAAAAACATGAGTGCTACATAAACATAAAATGATTCTGACATAATCTCTAACGTTCCTTGAAATTCTTATCCATAAACTTGTCAAAGATATCACAAGCTAACTTGCTCCTTAAGTCCATTGCATTTTCATCGTTAATACTTGACATGTTCTTCAATCCCAATGACTGGCATTCAAGCGTCTTGACAACAAATAGACCATTGTTGTAATGGAATTTCGTCTTTGGTGTACCTTCTGTCTTCTCAATTTGGAATGGAACCAGTTCCTCTGTAATAATCTTTTCACCCGCTGCTTCCAACATGAGGGCGGGAATCAAAACTGCCATATAAAAAACAAAACAAGTTAAACAAAGTTGTATTGATAAGAAGATAATACCAATTGGAAAACACAAAGAAGTTCTTACATGCCAACTGTTTCATTTGACAAATATCAATGTCAATATCTTCTCCATGAAGGCCACAATAATAGAGAGTGATTGTTCTCTTCTTCAAGTGTATCGCCAAACCAATATAGTGGTTGCTCATTTTTCCAGGAGTAACACTATAGATAACTTCAACTTCTTTCCCCCATGTCTTCATAGGATGTTTTTCACCTCTCACCATTTCTTTTTGACCATCCGCAAATATCTTTATACGTTGTTCATTTCGTTCGTTGAAATACCAATGATAGAGCCACAACGTTACGTAGAATGAAACAGGTAGAAAGCATGCCTTTGTAAGCTTGTTATTTTGGAACCAAGCATCTTGATCATTTTTTCTGCAATTTAGCATTTCCAAAAATGCATCTTGTGCTGTGAGAGATTAAAAAAAAAAAAATCAATATCAGTTTGACACAGAATAGTTCATGATATGAAGCATATTTTGAACCGATCACCTCTTGGGTGATATCCCTTTTTGGATTTTCCAAGTTCTTAAAGAAAGCTTTCTATATTCATTTTCCATTGATATAGAATGGCCTAGATGAAAATGTAAATATAAATTAGAACTCTTATAAATAAATTAAGGACAAGTAACGAAGGACATGAACTTTCTTACACTTCTTTTATGCCCTTTAATGTCATCCAATTTTGAAGCCTTGAAACCTTATGAACCTCAAGAGTCAAAAACGGATCAACCAAAGGGATAATCACAGGTGTTATAGTCAAAGCATGGTTTCTCTCCACCTTGTATGGAGTTCTTGTGTCTCTAGATCGTTTTACCTTCCTAGTGTTCCGTCTTAGAAATGTTATATAATTTTTTAAGGAGCCATCATCTTTCATTTTCTTATCAACATTCTCCTTTAACCAAACAGAATACAAATTCAAAGTCTAGGAACATTTTCTCTTCATTTATGAATACCTTCCTAAATAATATACAAGGATTTTTTGTGTGTTTTTCATACCTTTATTTCTTGATCTGAATTCTGACTCTGTGTCTGTGGTTCTCCTTTGAATTAATATGGCTAAATCTACACAAAAAAAGTTAAAAGATCTATCAAAACAATTCACGTGTATTACACATTAAAGTTATCTAAGGCAAATGTTTTACATCATCTACCATCTTCCAAACTCCATCAATCCATTCTCTGTGGATTCGCAAATCATAAGCTTTGAACACAATGATTTAGAAGAGCTATTGAGATAGACTGAATATGTGGTATCCCTCAAAACCATCTTGACTTTCCCACTGCACCAGCCGTTATTGTGAAACCCCTCCACGTTATCCATGACATCAAAACCATTTCCCTTTCCAGGTGTTTGGTGACAAGGTGGTGGTTGAGGACGGATTCTGTCAGTGGACATAGTTTATTGAACTCTCTTTTCCCTATCCGTTTGGTCTAGAAAGAGTGTCGAGTACTCGAATGTAACCTTCTCAACCCTCTCAAGCACTTCAATTTTCAGTACATTTGCTGGATACCAACATCATCACCGGTTGCAAAGAGTGTTTGTTGAGTAAGAGGTTGTGTCTCCGAGTTGTTTGAAGAAATGATCTCAGTCGTAGGATCGGTAGTATCATTGACAAACATGTTTATAATGATATAAATACTAATAGTTTATCTTCAAAAATACATTAAACTGTAAAACCTACCTCATCTCCAAGATTTTCTTCTGCCTAATTTTGTTTGGATGTCGTATCTCTCGATGGCTCTTTGTCAATATGCAGAAAACAGGAAGGCATTCATGAAAATGTAAAAAAGGTTCCTTAATTACTTGAAAAACTCCAAGAGTAAAACAAGATATGAGCATACATTTTTGAATCTTATCAGGAAGAAATATTCAGTAAGAGGTTCCTGAAAAATGTAACATTTTTTTCCTAAAGAGGCATACCTTTGTTTCTGAAAAATCTTCTTTAGCGATTGGCCGAGTCAGTGGATTTTTCGAAATGGTTTGTGAAATCATCTCTATCAAAGCAGAGGAACCTTTTGAAGTAAGTTATTTTTTGAAAAAAAAAATTTTGAGTTCACAATGTTTGGAAGGTGTCTCATCAGATATGTATGTGTCCATCTGCAAATACAACAAATTAATCAGTGATGATCATGAATTTTTAAAATTAATCAAACACAAGAAATTTTAAATAAGGATTGAGCAAATACTTGTTGTGTCAAACTAGGATAAAGAGATTGAGTCACAGTCTTCGTCTCTATGTCAGCCTGCATTCTCAAAAAAATAATCAGGAATGTTATCCTGATTATGTACTAAAGCTTCCTAAATTACTTAAACTCGAAAAATTTTAAATAATCACTGAGCATATATATGTTGTGTCAAACTAGGAGAAAGGGATTCAGTCACATTTTTCGTCACTGTGTAAGCTTGCATGTACAAAAAAACATAATCAGGAATGTTATCATGAATATGCATTAAAACTTCCAAAATTACTTAAACACGAGAAATTTTAAACAGAGATTGAGCATATACCTCTTGCGTTAAATTAGGATAAAGATATTGAGTCTCATTTTGTGTATCTTGTAAGGATTGAATCCTAGTTCCAGTCTCTTGCATTTCTATGTCAGCATGCATGAACAAAAATAATCAGGAAGGCTGTCACAAATAATCTGAAGGCTGTCATAAATATGTATTAAAGCTTCCAAATTTACATATACACAAGAAATTCTAAACAATGACTGAGCATATACCTCTTTCGTCAAATTAGGAGAAAGGTATTGAGTCCTAGTATGTGTCTCTTGCAGGGATTGAATCTCATTCTCAGTCTCTTGCATTTTTATGTTACCCTGCAAAAATAATCAGGAAGGTTGTCACAAATATGTATTAAAGCTTCCAAAATTACATACACACAAGAAATTCTAAACGATGATTGGGAATATACCTCTTTCATCAAAATAGGATAAAGGTCTTGGGTCCCAATATGTGTCTCTTGCACGGATTGAATCCCAGTCTCTTGACTTTCCATTTCAGCCTTCATGAACAAAAATAATCAGGAAGGTTGTTATAAATATGTGTTAAAATTTCCAAAATTACATACACACAAGAAATTCTAAACAATGATTGACAATATACCTCTTTCGTCAAATTAGGAGAAATGTATTGAGTCACAATCTGTGTTTCTTGCAGGGATTGAATCCCAGTCTTAGTTTTTTGCATTTCTATGTCAGCCTGCATGAACAAAAATATGTATTAAAGCTTCCAAATTTACATACACACAAGAAATTCTAAACAATGATTGAGCATATACCTATTTCATCAAAATAGGAAAAAGGTCTTGAGTCCCAGTTTGTGTCTCTTGCACGGATTGAATCCCAGTCTTAGTCTCTTGACTTTCCATGTCAGCCTGCATGAACAAAAATAATAAGGAAGGTTGTCATAAATATGTATTAAAGCTTCCAAATTTACATATACACAAGAAATTCTAAACAATGATTGAGCATATACCTCTTTCATCAAATTAGGAGAAAGGTCTCGAGTCCCAATTTGTGTCTCTTGTACGGATTGAATCCAGTCTCAGTCTCTTTACTTTCCATGTCAGCCTGCATAAACAAAAATAATCAGGAAGGTTGTCATAAATATGTATTAAAGCTTCTAAATTTACATACATACAAGAAATTCTAAACAATGATTGAGCATATACTTCTTTTGCCAAATTAGGAGAAAGGTCTCGAGTCCCAATCTGTTTCTCTTGCAGGGATTGAATCCCAGTCTTAGTCTCTTGCATTTCTATGTCATCCTGCATGAACAAAAATAATTAGGAACGCTTTCATAAATATCTATTAAAGCTTCTAAAATTACATACACACAAGAAATTCGAAACAATGATTGAGCATATACCTCTTTTGTCAAATTAGGAGAACGGTCTTGAGTCCCAATTTGTGTTTCGACCTATCAGACAGAACAAATATGTTAGAGATCAAGTATATAAACAACATGTTTCTTTAAAATCACTCTTTCACCTCAATGTTTTTATTCTCTTCACCAATTGGTGGAGACATTGGAGAGAGGTGAACATGATCAGTAAATTTCTGCTTTCCCTCTAACTCTGATACTCTTTCTTTAAGCTCCTTGTTCTCTTCTTCCAACAGAGACATGCGATTCTTCATCTTCTCGAAATTCTCATTCATTGTCTCGATGAGTCTGTTTAGTTGTGAAACTATAGACTCATCATTAGAAGAAGAAGATGACTGTCTCTTCTCGACATGTCCAAACTCAGGTTTCATGGCCATTTAATTCTTCATGGTCAGAATAGAGGTCCCCTAACATATTCGTCCAATCTTCCAAATTGAACTTATATCCATTCTTGGATAACTTTGCCATTTCTTCGAGATCTTCATCAATTTTATCCTCCATTGAAACATCATCTCTGGATCATGGGGAATAGAAGGTAAAATGCAAGTTATCTTGAGCTACAAACAAAATTTTGTATCGTATAATTTTTAGTAAATACAAACAAACCCATGAAAATGTAAAAATATAACAATTCACACACTCACACAAACTCACAAATATACTTACATTTGGTTTAAATTAGTAGCTTAGAACCTCGTTCATAGTTGGAGACTTTGTATGTGTGTATTTCTCACCCAAGTAGACAGGCTTGGACTCTTGAATATCGAGAACATGGATCCTCATACTAAAGGAAGATTGCAACAGAGGAATTGACTCTAGAATCCACAAATGAAAGATTAGAGGGAATCCCTGCAAGTCATATTTATTCTTCTCGTGGCTTTTATTCACAACTCTCTTAATTGACTTTAGCAGTAGTGTAGAAGCCTCCCTTTCTCACGGATATGCAATCAATGCATCAATATTTTGTGCTCTCTTAACATTTTTCATAGGGAATTTGACTTTTGTATTCTTTGGAGAAGGATGCTTTCAATTAAGAGAAGCATTTCCAGAGAAAATCTTTCATCTGAAGACTCTACACTCGTCTTTTCCAGCTGTTTTTTTAGATCTTCTAGTGTGTGACCACTTTCAAGCAAATCCCAATTATATTTTTTTGATTTTCTGTGTTTTCTTGATCTTCTGTTTCCTCTTATACTTCTTCTATTTCTCCATTGCACTTTAGCCCTGTCATCATGTGGAACTCCCTGATGGAGAACCGCAGTGGTTGTGCTCCAAAGTGAAACCAAGCTTCATTCTCCTTCACTGTTATAAGGCTTTGAGTGAGTAACATGTGTACCATCTTCCCTGATAGATGCAGTTGCCTTTCACACATCTTGATAACATGCCCCAAAAAGCTTTCTCTGATTCCCATAAACTCTTCCGGCTTCAAAATCCTCTTTACAATATCAACATCAGAAGCACCACTCGTAGGTTGGTTTATTGTCATTGTTTCCCTCGGCTCAGAACCAATAGCAAATTTCAGCTTAGGAAGTGGTAACATCGGAGACAAAGAGTCCCCCATTTCTTTTTCCTATCCTGAGTAACCAAACAAAATATTATATATGTTAGTCTCGGATTTTCTGAAACCCTTTCCAAAAGTATTACAAATTCTTCATGCAAAGCAAAACTAAAACAGAAGAACTGACACAACCATTTACGATAAGAATCAATTTCTCACACTCATACAAACAATCAAAAGAACTAACCAGAATGTCATTTAGGGTAAGAATCAATAAAACAACAAACTTGATCATATATGTAACGCGGAAACAATAAAGAAAAGATTTGCAAGCAGAGAAAGTGAAAGTCATCGTCGACGGAATAAAAAACTCAGAAGCAATTCAATAAAATCTAAAGGAAAACACCCAAATCAAAAGTCTTAGAAATTCTTGGTGAATAATCAAAGTTACATATACACTATTAATATAAAGTAATCAAGCAAACGCACGAATATAGGAAGAAGAAGAAACAGAAAGAAGAGAGATGTATATAAACCACAGAAACAGCGACGTTTGAATGAAACCCTAAGAAACTGTATCGATGAGTGAATTGAAGATAGAGATTTTAGATTGAGAAATCGAGAAGAAGAATAAGAAGAGTCTTTCGCAGAGAGAGGAATCTAGGTTTTGTTGATACGACGGCGTGAACAGTAGTCATCGTCGAATGAATAATAATAGTCGTCGTCAAAAGAATAATAATAGTCGTCGTCAAAAGAATAGGAAGTGTGATTTTTCTTTTTAAATCAAAGGCATTTACGTCTTTGACTCTATTAATGAAGGTTATATTTGTGATCTTTATCTTGAGGGGCTAGTTTTGAGACAAAAACTTAATTATAGCTATATAGGAGAATTGCCCATTTTAAAGCTACATAAAAGTTAGTATATAATATATTTATTTTAAAATAATACACATATATATATATAGTAATAATAAATTGTTATTAAAAATAATGAATCTCATTTAATTATACAAATTAAATTAAATTTTAAAAGTAAAATATAATTATTTTTCTTTTAAAATATAATTTATGTAGGGATATAAATATTATTTGTGATATTATTAAATAAAATAAATTAAATATATATGTATATAAATATATAAATTGTCATTATTTTTTTACTGGCAGATGACTAAATCATTCATATACAATATTATAATAAAAATAATATATGATATATAAATTATTTATTTCTAAATAATATAATTTTTATTTTAGTTTCAATTTTTCTTTTGAAAAATACAATTTTTATTTTTTAAATTATAAACATAACGTTTTATATTATAAATAAAATAAACTAATTATATATAATCATTTTTAATTTTTTATTATTGTAACTGCAAATGCTCTACCAAAAACTTAATATAAAAGTATTGAGTAAAAAGCATTTGGAGAGTATTAACATCTTATAAATGCTTTCCTAGATGCTTTTTAGATAAATATTGATTAGACAATAAAGAGCATAATGCTTATGTTAATGCTATGCCAATCATACACTTAGTACGAGGGTTCGGTTTTGGTAAGGTAAATTTGTTTTACTATGAAAAATATGTAATTCTAACTAAAAATCGAACAGTGATCATTATACGATATAAATTCAAATTTGATGGACAATACATCTCCATGGAATAGGGATATAATGCTTGCCCCAGAAAAAGAAGAACCATATAATGCATGTACATTGAAATCTTTCGCCATCAAACAAACAACATGCACCATCAATTAACACTTACCATATAAGACATAGGGGAATTTTCAAATTTACCATATTATTGGTACCACTATCCATGATAATTAATTATCGTTAATTATCAAAACTAATTAATTTAGAGATCTTATTCGATACTGAGTCTCTAATCTAATAATGTTGTACTTCTCTAATTTAATCTTTTTCTATTTTATTCCTCCTATTTTCTTTTAAAAATAACTCTTTATGTGAGAAATTTTTGTTTTCCTGAATATGTAGGGCTATGTACATGTATCACACTTTGGTGGAATCTCCTAAGATCTATACTTCAAGACGCTCCAAGTCTTCAGGTTCTTAAGCTCACACCAAAACCGAACCAAATTGGTTGGAAGATAAGTAGACTAAACAAAAAAGTTAATGGAAGAGGAAGAATATAAGAAGGAAAGAAGCAAACAAGCTGTTTCGACCATACCTCTTCTCAATGTGTCACATACTTCAATATTTTTTCTTGTATGGAGTACACTGGGAATCATATAACAATAGAATGACATATGACATGAACGCATCAATCTTTATTACATCCCTCTTCGTTACAAACTCAGTGATGTGAGACATACACCAAACCCGGCATAGAGATCTAACCCAAACTTCCTATCCTTTCAGCATATTTTCTTGTAAAACGAGAGAAATTCTCCTTATTGTCCCAAAATATCTTGTGTGTCATAGTGTAGGTGTACAAAGCACTCGACTCCTGCATCTACTTCCCAATTCATCAAAGCTACTCCTTTTTCTTGGAGGTCAAACATATCGTAAAACTGTACACCTTTAGTGTAAATTGTACCGGGTTTCTAAATGAGTAGAAAGTTTGGAACAACACGTCAGGCGTATGTATGTATAAACACATCAAAAGATGCGTAAATTCCGAGACATTCGGTTAATGCCTTCATAGACTTGCATATTATTCTCAATTTTTAGAGATTTTCGAAGGAGTTAGCAGCCACACGTTCTACATATAACAATTATAAAGGATAACCTCATTCATCATCGTTCTGCTTAGTCTCGTCAGGCTCCCAGTAAAAGAAAAGATTAACATGTACCATGAAATCTCATTTCTGATCAGGATGAATTGTTCCACCAATCATACGAACCATTCAAGCCAAAAGTCAACCAACACTATGTTTTCCTTTTTTTTTGTCAGCGGGGATTCCAAATGTCTACTAAAATCATTGGTGAATCAGTGTCATAGAAGAAAGCTATAGGGTGAGTGTTTCCCAAAGCAGCTTCCTTGATTGGGTGGAACAATGGTTCCAATGCCCCCTTGAACTAAAAATGCTATATGTTTACCCTTACATAATTTTTGTACTCCCTTTTGGATAAATGATGTGCCAAATTATCTTTTTACTCTTAAGGCACTCTTCCAAAAAAAGCTAAAATCAATCGGTGAACTGAATAAACAAATTGGAACCTCTTGTTTAATAATACAAAAATAGGTTCCACCACCCCCCGTCGATTGATTCCATCGTCTTCTTTCCCAAATTTATTTCCCTATTTTTACATGTCGACGAAATCCATAATCTATTACGTACGATCAATTGATTCGTGTTCTTCCCCCAATTCACCAAATTCATTTTCGTCATTTTTCATTACATATGATTGATATGTTTCGTTCTTTTCTCTAGATCCCCTAAATCAATTCATGCATTGAACCAATTTTCGGTATGGAACATTATAAATAATCAATCAATTGACCCAATATATTTTAGTATCATATTGCGTTGGAAATCAGTTTAAGATTGGTTTATCGCATCAATCTTAGAATCAAAAAGGTGTAAATAAGTATAACTTAATAAGTTTAGTGAAACAATTTTTGTAGCATTAACTTCACGAAAAAAAACTGAAATATCAAAATGAATCACCTAACCTAGAATCCGGATTCCTTATGACACCCATGAAATGGAGAAAATACTTATTTCATCCTCACTTGCTTGAAGGTACTAATACCAAACCCTGTCAAACGTAGTATGATTGCAGTCGCTGTGTAAGGGTACCACTTATTTCTCAAACACATACCTATTGGCATTAAAATACAGATTAGCGGCCAAGGCGAACCCCATCCGACTAGTGTGAGCTTCCGATTAATATCTATGACAGACTCTCGGGCTAACATAGAGAAAGAGTCTTGGTAGTTCCCATAAAGTTTGCAAATAGTCGTGTACGTATACACTGTGATCTCTCTTCCTTTGGCGGTTTCATCATTTGATGAAATCAATTCCTTTGTTGGGAAGGTCGTAGCGAAAGAATAATTGAGCCCCTGATATGCGATCAAATTAACCTAGAGCTACTCTCTCAAATAAGAAGTTCAACTTTAGTACATATGGATCGAATCCATAGAGAGCGATGACACAAAATAGATTTGATAATCAAATTAGTTATGCTAGGCATTTAATAAAATTTTAAGAAACAGTAAATCAGGAATGAGTTGATTGTAAGCAATTAAGGAAAATAGTTAGATCTAGGGTTTTTAGGTAGTGAATTATAATGGATAGAAGCTTAGGGGTTTTCAATCATAGAACAAGAATATTAATACATAAAGATATAATTTAGATATATCCTATGGCTAAGGTCAAAGTCTACAAATTTCTTGTGAATTTGGAATGACCGTTGATCGATGGTATGCAAACAACATCGATCAATGGCTTTCTTAGTCAAGCATTAAACGATCAGATTCGATAAGTTCACTTAGAAGTACTAGAACAGTCTCCCGATTGTCCCTAGCAACTTAAGCTCAACAGGATTTATTCATGTAAAGATCCTACTCTTGCAGTAACATTCATCCTAATATCACAGTTCTAGTTAGCTACTTTTGAACACCAGCAACAAGCACACTTCTGATGATAGATCTAATAATCATCCTAGAAATTCTATTGTTTGGCTAATCCATCAAAACCATTAATAAAAGCTAAATCTAACAAGAGATCTACTCTAACATAGCTAAGCAGAACATAATCCTAAACATAAAATAATGCATAAGATTAATAGGGATAGAAAACTAGGGTTCCAATAAAAATCTTGAAAGAAGTATTGATCTTCTCCCCAAAAACTACTAGGTCTTCTATGAAAACTCTAAAGTTGTAAAAAAGGTCTCTCTCGTCGTTCTTTACATAAAACACCAGCAAAAACAATATAAACTAGGTAAAACACGTCCAACAGAAATCTTGTAATTTCCATGACTTGGGCTTCAAGTCGGATACTTTGTGAATTGGGCTTCTGCGTGTTGACCGTCGGTCGACGATAAGGGTGCGTCGTCGATCGATGCAACTCTTTGTCTCAACTCATACTTTGCTGATCTTGACCAGCTACGGGGCTCCTCTCTCTTTGAGCTCTAGAAAGCCTCATGATCTCTATAATGCTCCAAAATGCACCTAGGCCTGAAAAGACTCTAAAACACATTCTAGACACACATAACAAACTCCAAATATGGCATATAACATGGTCTAAAAGTGGTAAATATTAGGACCTATCAACTCCTGCCATACTTAACTTTGTGCTTGTCCTCAACCAAAACAAGGGTAAACATGTGGAAGAGGTTTGAAAACACATGGACTCACAAAATCTCCGGCTCATCATTATCACCTTTATTATGTTGGAACCACATCAAACAAGTGTCAATCTTAGAGAAACTTCATATAACTTATTCTAGTATAGCAATCAAATCTATTCTACCAACAACTTAGCAAATACTAGCTTGACTCAACCCTCTACTAACCTTATTTCTTGCATAAAATAAAGTGCAGGCTTTACCTTAGGAGTATCGATCAGATGACACATAGACTCTTACCCTTGCAATTATCTGAACACACATGCAGTCTTCTCTGATCCCTTTCTTCCATCTTTCTCTCTTCTCTGAATCTTTTTATATTCCTTTTTATAAGTACAATGAATCATTGATGCTGATACAATCCATCTTGTCCATCTTTCTTTTTTCTTTTCTCTTTTTATTTTAATTTATTTTTTGACAAAGTGTAGTAAAATAATGGGATCACAAGTATTTTACATATCCTTCGCTTCCACAATGTGTGATAATTCCTTTCTGAATAAGAATAATAGGGGCATGTGTAATTTACCTACCCCTCTGAATTTTTCAGGAAATCATCTCAGTCTTCTATTTTTATAGATGCCGAATAGAGAGTGAGAAGGGAATCAGAAGCACACATACTTTTATCTTCTAGACTTGCAAGAGGAATCCGATCCAATGTATGTCAAACCCCAAAGCAAGCAAATAAGCCACTATTATGTTGGAGGTTAGCTTCGCTTCCTTCAAACTTTTTAAGCAAGTGTGATGTAGTGGCAGGATGATCCACTTTGGTATCTCTAGTACTCTCTACAATCAGAAAATCTAGAATGGTGCCATAGAATGGTAAGATAATAAATAAAAAATTAAACCGATTATAATCCATTTCTTGACTCAATCAAACTCAATAAAACACTTAAGAATAAAACTCAAAAATAGAAAGCAATATCAATATATCTCCCCCCAGATTTAAATAACATTGTCCCCAGTGTTATCCGTCTTCGTTAAGTGGGCAAAAATTAAATCATAAGTAAGAGTATTAGAGATAGTCCAAAATACCAGAATCTGCTACAAATGTTGATCGATGGTAATGTAATGATGTCAACCTATGGTGATCAGTATCGAACGATGGTTGTGCTCTGTCGTCGACTTATGGCAGTTCTTGATCTTCCTATTATTTCGTTCACTACAAATAAAGAAAAATACAAAAATTAGTAAAATCATGAAAATAAAATGAATGTAAAACATACCTAGTAGTGGGTTTCCTCCTACTCAACGCTTGGTTATAGTCTTTAGCTTGACATTTAGCACCGTATGGACTAAGATGGGTGTAGAGTATCACTTGTTGGAAAACAAGTGCCACATCTTCTTTGCTCATCTGAAACAAGGTACCAACGAAGCTTCTAATGGCTTCTTAACTTGTAGTTCTTTGGTTGTCCATGTTCTCCTTGTGATCTCAATCTGACTCATCCTTTCTAGAAGATTGTCAATATCTTTGTGTAACCATCCAATCCTACTATTTGTGGGTATAGATATGTCATCCAATCTTCTGGAGATATCTTCCGTCATCATGTCATGGGATGCATATATTCCATCAAATTTATCTTCTAGCAGCTTCTTAGTTACCAGCCTTTTTCTAAATGGTCCATATGAAACTTTGATCGCTGGTCGAGCTTGTCCATCGATCAATGGTGCTTCACCTGCTCCATTCGCGTGCTGTCTCTAAATCATTTGATGAGTAGATTCCACCCTTTTCTTCATCTCCTTCATGCACGTAGTTAACCAGAATTTGTTGAATGGGTAATAGATATCATCAATCCTCTTGTAGTAGTCATCTAACAACATCTCTTGTGCTCTGTATATTCCTTGTACCATGTCATCTACTTCTGCTCTGCAGTATTAGTCATCTGATGGTCTAGTCTCCTCAAGATTCTTTGGTGGTAAACGCAGATGAGTGTAACCAACCATTGCTGCTCTTTAAATAATTTTTCTTATGTCTTGTTTGGACACCTTGATGATTCTGCCATCTATGTCTCTTTCATTGACACCTTCATCTCTATAAACTCCATACTCATCTCTGGTTTCCCAACGAAATCTTCTTCTAGATGGATCCTTATAGGATTTGTACCTTTTTGCAAGATTAGCAGCGATCGCTGGTATAGCCACCGTCGATCAATGTCGTGATACATGTTTCATCGGATCCTCTGAAATTTCTAGCTTCATCTAGTGCCAGAGCACGATACTCGATTGCTCCTTCTTCAAGACAAGATGCGTTGTAATTTGGGTCAGCCATATCGTGCCCTAGGTCTGGGTTGTCGATCGATGTCAAATGGTGGGTGTTGACCGATTGTATGTTCTTGCTGTCGACCGATTGTTTGGGTTGTGTATCGATCGATGCTCCATCATCCGACTCATTATCTTGCTTGAAATCATAGAAACATGTGGCCACAAGTACTGGTTCATGAACCAAATCAATGAGAGCTGTTTTGGTTCTAGACTGAACAGGTTCATAGTATTGATTTTGATCAATAAGGGATAGATACAACCTGTCTATCTTCATATCACATATTGCTCTAACCGTGGCCATGAAAGCTCTTCCAAGTAGCAGGGATGAATTCTGCTCCACTTGAATGTCCAACACATAAAAATCTATAGGAATTAGAGCATCATTGATTTTCACTTGGAGGTCTTTGACTAGGTCTCCTGAATTTACCTTAGATCAATCCACAAAAGTGAATGAATCAGTAAAAGGCTCCACCATTAAGTTGAGCACCTCATCCATGGTTCATTGTATAATGCTAACTGAAGAACCATTGTCATAGAGCACATGAGGTGGCCATGTCCCTTGATGTTGTAGGGAACTACAAACTTTCTAGGGTCGCTTCTTTTCTTCAGCATAACCCTCTGCATTATCTTCTCACTCAGATGATTAAACATTCTTTGAATGTTCTCATCAGAGTCCTTTGTTTCTCTGAAGAACATTGATATACCTTGTTATTTACAAGTTTTAGACCATCATTTGGACCTTATTTGGAGTATATTATGTTTTTCTAAACTGTGTTTTAGAGTCTTTACATGTTAAGATACGTTTTGGAGTATTATGGAGATCATGGAGCTTGTTAAAGTATTCAGAAGAGATATCTAGTAGCTGTTCACATTCAGCTAAGTACGAGACAAAGTCAACCATGACCATCGATCGACAGAGCATCCTTATTGTCGTTCGACGGCCCACTTTCAGAGTATTGGTCGACTTCCTAAGTCAAGATAAATTACGATAATGCAACTAGATGAGTTTTGACCTAGTTTATATGGGTTTTGCCATTGTTTAGGCAGAATAGGAGGACATGCTGAAAAGACGTTTTATTTTTACATCTTTTAGTTTTCTTGCATTGAGATGTTTAGTAGTTTAGGGGAGAAGATTTGAACTTCTTCAGAGATTTGTATTGGAACCTCATTTATTATTCTATGCATTATACTAATCAATTCACATGTTTTCTTTGATCATGTCTAAGTAATTTACATGTTTGATTTAGGCTTCATAATGGTACTGATGAATTAGCCCAGGATTGCTATAATGAAGTAGTATCAATCTTTGGAATTGTGTTTAATGCTTGCTTTCAAAAGTAGCTAACTAGGAATCTGAACATGGACGACTACGAGAGTAGGTTCTAAGCCAGAATTGATTTCATTGAGCTAAGTTGTTAGATGCATGCGAGAGATGGTCTAATTAGCATAGTTGACAAACTTCCTGTCTGATTATATCCGATCGACATCAGGCCTAGCCGTCGATCGAAAATGCACTTCTCTGACCGTGTACGAGAGTTGAGACTAGAAGGGGTCGGACTAGTTAACATTTTTTGTTCTCGCATATTAATAATTTCATGCATCTTATCCATTATAATCCAATTGCCTGAAACCCTAGAGCTATCACTTTTCCATATTTGCATTCACTTATTTTAGATACTTTTCTATTCTTGATAGACTTAAAATCAAGACCACAATTTATAGTTTTCCTAGCATAACCATTAAAGTAATAGAAATCTATTATGTGCCCTCGCTCTCTGTAGATTTTATCTCTAAGCTTTAACCTGCGCGCTGTCAACTTTGGGGCCGTTGCCAGGAGCAAGGATTGCCATTAGATTGATTTTCTAGGTTTAGTCTAGGCTTTTTCATTATTGCAATTTACTAATAATTTATGTTTCTTGTCTTTCAGGTACATGCATCTTAGTACCAGGAAGCAATAAAAAGAGGTTTTTTGGGTTCTTCAAAGAAAGAGGCCTGCTAATTAATGCATGATATGTAAGTCTACGAGGGAAGTATCGATCGACACCCTCCAAGCAGAAGCGATCGATAGCATGAACAAAGCATCGACCAACACCGACTCCTCGATATCGATCAAGGCCACTTGCGAGAAGACAGAGGAAAACTAAGTGCTTATACTTGAGGCTGATGAGAATGGCATCTTACGAGACGAAGAAGCTCGTCCTCGCAATAGTATATAACAATTGTAATATGCAAAATGTGATATGATCCCTGATGTTATTGTTGTTGCTAAGATGAATGACTTCAAGATGAGCCGTGAATGGTTTAATTGGGTAGCTCAGGAACCCTTTCAGGGACTTCCTCACGAAGATCCTAGAGACCACATCAAAGAACTTGAGGAACTAGTCTTAGAGAGCGAGCAACATGAAATCGCCAAAGATCACATATTCTGCAAGATTTTGCCACACTCTCTCTCTAGGAGTGCATTTAACTGGTTCAATCGACTGCAGCCAGGATCTCTAACATGCTGGGAGGATATTAAAGGCACATTCCTCAACAAATTTATCACTGATGCTGCAGCAGCTCGGATAAGGAATATTGATGATATGCTGGACATGATGTTTAAAAGTCGGGAGAAGGAGTTGATGTGTAAGTTCAGTAAAATGTTGGGTGTTGTCTATAGTGAGACAGATGGAGAATGTCAAATGCTGAACACTCATGTTGAGAAGCCAAATATTGAGGTTCAATAGACAGATGAGGTTACACATAAAGGTGATGAACATCATGGATCTGAGCCGATCAGAGCAGAAGAAGCTGATATTAGTAATCCGACCTCGGCATCGATCGACGCAAATACTTCAGCATCGATTGACACTAAGACCTCAGCATTGATCGACACCAACTCCTGTTATCGATTGACACCATTTGAAACCCCTGGAAAATTGAGTTGTACTCAAGATATCGCAGACTCGACACTAAAGAGTACTGATGTCTCAAGCTATCTCGCTTTTGATTCAGATAAAGAGATCTCCATGGAAAATTTCTTGGAGCTAGAAGATGAAAAACAGCCTGATTATTTTGGCAGAACTTGAAGATGAAGCCTGCTGATGATCAGCACACTTCATGAAAAGATCTGGAGACTTCACCAAAGGCTAACATTGATCGGAACCCATCTAATGCTATCGATTGACACCCACCAGATGCTATCGATGAACACCTCCCACCCGACATCAATCGCAACCCATCGTTTGACGAGCTGCCAGTATACACGGTTGGGCTGGAACCTATCAAGGAGAGAACATACAAGTCTGAGGCGTCACACCTTACTGTCCCAGAACATCCCCAACAACATACCTATGTAGAAGAGGCTGCTTAACAAAAGAGTGAAAAGGGTACATGACCCTGTGAAATTTGTTGTTCTACGCGCTGTCTTTGAAGCTGAATTTCCTATCCCACTAGATAGAAGTTTGCATATGGGTTCTTACAATGGGTTATTTAATGATCATATGTATGCAGTAGCTTGTCAAAGAGGGCTGAAATATCTAATTGGCTTCCTCAAAGGCCCAACAGAAGAAGCATCGATTGACACCACCACTGAAGTGTCGATCGATACCCATGGCGTATCAGAGCATGAGGAGTTTGATGAAGTGGGTCGAGATCTTTTTGGTAGAGACAATCACACGAGATCAGAAAATTCTAGGGGAAAGAAGAGAATTGGAAGAAGAGAATAAGGATGAAGGGTGGTCCTCAGTTATCATTGATTCCTTACTTCTCAGATGGGGTCAGGAAATTCAGAGTGCGCAGCAGATGCTTCTCACAGCGATTTGAAAAGATTTGAGCACTCCTTATTACTGAGATGATAGACAAATGAATATAGTCTGTGGAGGTTTCACAAAAAGTGTGATGAATTTGAAGATATTGAACAATGGGAATTGTTTTGGAGCAAGTTCTCAATTCATTCGGACTAACTCAGAGTTCCAAACATCAAGCTAATGATTAAAAATAAACGCTAAGTGGGAGGCAACCCACTGTGCAGTAAGTTTTAATTTGGTTTCATTATTTAGTTATTAATTATGGTTTTATTTAATTATTTTAGGTTTTCAAAGAAGGAATAGAAAAGTTAGAAACCACCATCGGTCGACATCAACACTTCACCATCGATCGACGTCTTGGATGGTTTACCATCGGTGGACAATCATCACTCACCATCAGCCGATACTCCTTACGAATTTTGGTAACCTTGACTTTCTTTCCACCTTTTACTTATGATTTAGTTTTCCCTTATCCGAACCGGACGAGATAACACTGGGGACAATGTTATTTAAGTCTGGGGAGTTTTGCTGATGCTTTTATTTATTTTGAGATTTTATATATACTTAATTTTTTCAAAACATTTTTATTGAGTCAAGAAGGAGATTATGATCAGACCTTACTTATTGACTAACCACACTATAGCACCGCTCTTTAGAAATGTTGATTGCAAAGATTACTAGAGATGACAAAGTGGATCATCCTCCCATTAAATCGCACTTACTAAGAAAGTTTGAAGGAAGCAAAGCTGATCTCTGACCTAATAATGACTATTTTGCTTACTTTAGGGCGTGGCATACATCATATCAGATTTCTTCTACAAGTTTGTAAGTTACTTGTCTGTGTATTTCTGATTCCCTTCTCTCTCTCTCTCTCTCTCTCTCTCTCTCTCTCTCTCTCTCTCTCTCTCTCTCTCTCTCTCTCTCTCTCTCTCTCTCTCTCTCTCTCTCTTGAGCATCTATAAAAAGAAAAGATTCAGATGATTTCTTGAGATGCTACCGATGACCCCACTATGTTAACTCAATGGAATGATCACACATTGTTGGAAGCGAGGGGTAGGTACATTACCCATGCCCCCACTATTCGCCTACAAATTTTCCCAAAAGAAAAGAAAAAAAAAAAGAAATCAAAAATAAGATGGCAAGATGGACTGTATCAACATCATTGTCCATTAAGTTTGAGATCTAAAAAAATTCAGAGAAGAGAGAAAAGAGGGAAGAAAGGGATCACGAAAGACTTTATACATGTGTATGCAGATTTGCAGGAATTGAGTCCATATGTCCTTTGATCGATACTCCCAAGGTAAAGCCTGCACTTTATTTTTATTCAAAGAAATGAGATCAGTAGAGGGGTGAGTCAAATTAGTATTTGTTGAGTTGCTGACAGAATAAGATTTGGTTTCTATACTAGGATAGAACTAATAGAGTTTCTCTTTGATTAGCATTATTTGATGTGGTTGGAATATAGTAGGGTGATAGCTATACTTATAAATTATGTGAGTCCCCACTTTTCAAACCTCCTTCATATGCTACCTTTGTTTTGCTTGAAGACAAGAAAAATGTTAAGTCTGGGGGAGTTGATATACCTTGTTATTTACCAGGTTTAGACCATCATTTGGACCCTATTTAGAGTCTATTATGTGTGTTTGGACTGTGTTTTACAGTCTTTACATGTCCAAGTGCGTTTTGGAGCATTATGGAGATCATGGAGCTTGTTAGAGTATTCAGAAGAGATATTCAGTAGTTGTTCACATTTATCTAAGTACGAGACAAATTCAAGCATGACCATCGATCGATGGAGAATCCTTGTTGTCGATCGACGGCCCACTCGTAGAGTATTGGCCAACTTCAAGCCCAAGTCAAGACAAATTATGAGGAAGCCCTTAGACGAGTTTTGACCTTGTTTATATGGGATATGCCATTGTTTAGTGAGAACAGGAGGACGGGATGAAAAAGACGTTTTATTTTTACAGCTTTTAATTTTCTTGCATTGAGGTTTTCAGTAGTCTAGGGGAGAAGATATGAACTCCTTCAGATATTTTTATTGGAGCCCCATTTATTATTCTTTCCGTTCATCATGTTTTCTTTGATCATGTCTAAGTAATTTACCTGCTAGATTTAGGGTTCATAATGGTACTGATGAATTAGCCCCAAAATATGATTGCTACGATGAAGTAGTATCAATCTTAGGAATTGTTAAATGTTTGCATTCTAGAGTAGCTTACTCGGATCTTGAACTTAGGACATGGAATACTACGAGAGTAGGTTTTGTGCCATAACTGATTTTATTGAGCTAGGTTGTTAGATGTATTCAAGAGTTGGTCTAATTAACATAGTGGATGAACTCTTGTCAGATTAGCGTCGATCGACATTAGGCCTTAGCTGTCTATTGACAGTGCACTTCTCTGTCCGCATATGAGAGTTGGGACAAGAGGGGGTCAGAATAATTAACATTTATTGTTCTCGCGTATTAATAAATCCCTTCATTTTATCCCTTATAATTTACTTGCCTGAAACCCTAGATCTACCACTTTTCCATATTTGCATTCACCTTAGTATTTTAGATAATTTCTTATTCGTGACACAATTAAAATCAAAACCACTATTTATAGCTTACCTAGCTTAGCCATAAAGTTATAAAATTTTACTTTGTGTCCTCACTCTCTGTGGATTCGATCCATAGTACTACAATTTTGACTTCTCTTGGCAAGCGTAGTTTGTAGGGTTAATTTGATAGATTGCATTATTGAGAATATAAACCTTAACCCGCACACTGTCAAACATCCAAAATCTGTGAGTGTAATAAGCTTCCTCGAATTAGGTTTCTTAAGGGATTCTAAGGACTCGCTTAGCAAACTATCCATCTCTTTCTCATTATCTTCTCTTCTAAGATGCTTAGGGATCTTCATTTTTTTATTTAGAATGTCCATCCATAGCTTTCTCAATTACCATAGGGACTTGTTTATATGTCTGCTTGAGTTTGGGTATGGTGGTTTTCGAGTGCATGTGAGTATATATATGGCTAAGGTCTATGCTTGGCCACCGATATACTTATGTTTCGATTGGTCGTCGATCGATGGTAGGGTCTTGCTGTCGATCGATGTCCATCTCTTCGTAAACGGATTCTTCAAGTACCGTCAAGAGATGGTGAGCTTTGGTTGTCGATTGACGGTCGTTCGAACATGGCAGGGGATTCTCACGAATTTCTTCCTTTTGATTTCTAATCTTTTCAACAACTTGCCAAAAATCATCATCAATGATGGCACTGACGTGGTGCTTCTGTCCAGCTTCAATATTTTCATTGATCAAAGCTTCTTGTCTTCTCATAGCCTCACTGGTCTGAACAACTTGATTCTCTAGATTCTTCTCATGGGCGTTGAAAGCTTCAAATTTAGTGTTAAGGTTGGTATAGACAACATCAATATTTCCATTGAAATCCACTTTGATCTTTTGTTGTTCTTCCAGAACCTTGTCAATCATGGCTTCAATCTTGTTCTCCTGGTTATATGATGGGGTGTTCTGCTAGTAAGAGGCTCTATAGGTTTTGTTGTTAATGTACGGTCTATGTTGTTGTGATTCTTGGTTGTAGCCTCTCCCCTGACCATTGCCATAAGAGTTTTTAGTGCTCTAGCTCCCATATCTCTGGAATCCATTTCAAAAAAAATTCACATCCTCTTCTTCACATTTCTCTTTGTTAGATCGTATAGCTTCTACACTTTCTGCGAAGCAAACTTTCTTTTTCAAAAACCTATGAACACTATCCAACTTTACTTCTTCCATCTGATCCTTAGTCAGTGTAAGGACCGATTTTCTCCTCTCATGATCATTGTTCTTCGTGTTGTTGCTAGCTGTCAAATTCTCTATTAATCTAGTAGCCTTTTCTGGATATCTAGTGCATAATTTTCCCTCACTGGCTGTGTCTAAAGCCATCTGGTATGACAAATACCACTGAAGAAAGTGCTCAGACGTTGCACTTCATTGAATCCATGGTGTGGACAATCTCTTTGGTAGGATTTGAATCTAATCCAGGAGTTTCTGAAAGACTATGTAGGCTCTTGTATGAATGTAACAATCCAGCTCCTCGAATCCTCAGCTCTAGCATCATCAAAGAAATCACGCACGAAGGCATTTTTGATGTCTATCTAGGATGTAAGAGATCCCGGTGGTAGTTGCTTAAGCCAATATGAAGCATCTCCAGCACGGGAATATTTTTAAGAGTTTGCATAGAATATAGTCCTCAAAGACTCCATTAGCCTTGATAGAAGACACAAGACCCTCAAATCGTTCCAAATGATCCATGGGGTGCTCATGGGAATGTCCATGAAATGGTGCGTGTGCCACAAGTGTGAAATAAGTTGGCTTCAACTCAAAATCGTTCCTATGGAAAGATGGAAGACGAATAGCAGATATGTTGGTGTAGAATTGATCTGGACAATTGTAGCCAGCCAACGTTTTGGGTTGAGCAGTCTAGGCTTCAGCTACAACAACTTTTTTGGTTCAATGATTACAGTACTGTGATTATCAATTCTCTGACATGTTGTATTATGCAGATGACCTTGAAAGTCATACATGTCTCCTCTCTCATTCCTAGTCAAGATCAGCATAGCAACCATCTCTGCTCAGGAATCACCATCGATCAATGTCTCGGTGTTGATGTCGATTGATTCCGACATATGAGTGTCGATCGATGAACCAGTGTTGGCATCGATCGATGATTGTCGCTTCTCCTTGCGGATGCTACGTTTGATTGCTATTGGGTATGAGAAAATTAAGTATTTTTCCTTGTTGTTTATGGCACTACTAGGCATGCACCTGAGAGGCAAAAGAAATTGTAAATAAACTGAAAAGAAAACCTAGACAAAATTTAAGAAACAAATCTAATGGCAATCATTGCTCCCGGGAAAGATCCCAAATTTTATATGTGCTCAAATTTCTTTAGAGCTACTGATTACTCTCTTAAATACGAGGTACAACTGTAGTACTTACGAATCGAATCCACAGAGAGCGAGATCACACAATAGATTTGATAATTAACTTAGTTATGCTAGGCAATTATTATAATTTTAGGAAACAGTAAATCATGAATGAGTTGGTTGTAGGTAAATAAGAAAAATAGCTAAATCTAGGGTTTTCAGGTAGTGAATTATATTGGATAGAAACCAAGAGGTTTTTAATCATAAAACACAAATTTAGTAAATAAAGTTATAATTTATATCTATCATATGGCTAAGCTCAGAGTCTACAACTTTTGTGTGGAAATTCGGAATGACCTTCAATCGTGGTATGCAAACGACATCGATCGATGACTTTCTTAGTCAAGCATTAAACTACCAGATTCAATTGGTTCACTTAGAAATAGTAGACAATTCTCTAGAATTTCCCTAGTAACTTAAGCTTAATATGATTTGTTCAGATACAGATCCTACTCTCGCAGTGTCAATTATCCTTATATCAGGGTTCTAATTAGCTACTAGAACACAAGAAATAAGCACAATTTTGAGGATAGATCAAATAATTACCGTAACAATTCTATTGTTTGGCCAATCCATCAAAACTTTTAATAAACCCTAAATCTAACAAGATGGCTACTTAGACATAGCTAATTTGAATATAATCATAAACATGAAATAAAGCATAGGCTAAATAAGAAGGATAGAAATTGGGATTCTAATACAAAGCTTGAGAAGTCTTGAGCTTCTCCCCAAAAACTACTATGTTTGCTATGAAAACTCGAACCTTGTAAGAAAAGATCTCTCTCGTCGTTCTATGCATAAAACACCAGCAAAGAATATATACACTAGGTAAAACACGTCCATGGACAATATTGTAATTTCTATGACTTGGGCTTCAAGTCGTGTACTTTGTGAATTGGGCTTCTGCTTGTTAATCGTCGATCGACGGTAAGGATGCGTTGTCGATCGACACAACTCTCTGTCTCGACTCGTGCTTTGCTTATCTTTACCAGCTATGGGGTTTTTCTTTCTTTGAACTCTAGAAACCCTCATAATTTCTATAATGCTCCAAAATACACTTAGACATAAAAATACTCTAAAAATATCCTAGACGCACATAACATACTCCAAATAAATCCTATAATATTATCTAAAAGTGGTAAATATTAGGACTTATCAGCCTCCTTGATACAAATTGCATGTGGATTTTGGTGATTATAACATGTCGCATAAAACGCCGCATATTTCCTTTCCAACAAGCTGCAAGGGATGTTGTCAAAGTCTGCGTAGGCCAAAGGACTTTCTGAAGCCTTCTTTAGTTGTTTTCATGTTAATTTGAGTGTGGTAAGATCTGTGATGGAGCCTTTGACCACATGTTGGAGCATCTTCTCTTGCAGGCCATGGTAAAGAAAGCAACCTTAATTATGCCGTCGAAATCAACTTGTGTCAAGGAGACGGACAAGACAGAGAGAATCATTAAATTTGAGAGGTAGATTTGGATGATGATATTTTTTTTTTGTTGTAATTTCCAATAAATAGTTAGAATATTTTACGAAGAGTTTTATTTTTCAGATACCAATGAAAGACTGATACTTCCATTAAGTTGCACTACATGACAGTGACAGCCATATTTACTTTGCATGTATAGTTATTCCTAATACTCTAGTATGTTGGTTTGTTAGTAGGTGTGATTTAAATCATTGAACTTACATTTAATTTTACTTTAACATTAAAACATAATATAAAATTATACAATAAATAGAGGTAATTTATTTAAAATTCCAGCGACTTGATAATGAAAAGGGATACCAAGAATTTATTAACAAAACCTTATATTTTTATGAAAATGTTCTACATATATTTTAATCTAGGTAAAAAACATATAAATTGAATGTTTTTTAATTAATATAAATGCATAAAAACATATGAAATCTACTTTAATTAACTAAATCGTCGGTAAAAATAAAATATGTTATATATTGTTCGGTAAAACTAATCTTCTTTATATATAAAATAGACCTCTTTCTCCAAAATGCGCCACATCATCAAAAAGAGGGAGCAAAACATGCCACGTGGTCTTTTTTCACTTATGGTATCTTTGTCTAAAATATGTAGCGTTATTGGACTTCCAACGAGCATTTGTAAAATGATTATAATTTTTTTGCTTATCCTCAGATTTTTGGTCCATAACCGTCTAAGAATATCTTTAAAAATACTTTATGGAACTTAAATAACACTTAAACCTAATATGTTTGGCCCAACAGCTTCTTCTCCAACCTTTGACCTTGAGTCGTCTTATCATATACACCTTCGCTTAGACTCTACAAATCCCCCATTCGAAACGGTTCCTCTTAGATTTAACACCAATTAATTACTTCTCTGAGTTATATCCTTCAATCAAGGATCCACACAACATATTCATTAATTAACCTCACACACCTCCTAAGTTATTTCCAATTTCGAATACTATAATATGGATGCAAGGTACCCCTAAATCCATTAGTTTCTTCACTTCTTTGCTTACTTTGTTTTAGCTTTCAAACATAGGAGACAAGAATGGATTTTCCCATCTCGTGCTTTATGAGTTGAAATATGGTGGTCGTAAGGATGCACAAATTACCCAAATACTTCATTTTTTAAAGGCAAGATATGTGAAAAAGAAGGGAGCTCAAGGGGTTGACATGATGCTTGATGAAAAGGTTCGTCTGTCAATATTTATTCTTTAATTATCTTAGCGGCCTAAAATCCTACTTCCATCTTCCTAATTGCGACGATTTGGAACCAATGAATAATAGCGACGATTCGAATACAGCCATTGTACCTTTTGAGCATAGGTAACCTTAGGCTCCAGGCTTGATAGTTCATCAGCCCAAATTGGAAGGATGTAAAACTTTGTTTGCTTAGCTTTTGTATTCAGCAGTGTCTTCTCAGATCAATGAAACGTTTTTGGTTTGTTTAGTGTCACGATGGTTCTTGCTGGGCTTTTGGTGTTGTAGAATCATTGTATGACATGTTTTCTACAAAAGTTATGGATCATGATGGTAAAGTGATTTTAATTTATAGACTAGTAACTGGTTCTATCATCCAAATCTACAGGATTCTACAAAAATGTGACATTTTATATTTATATGTGCTATGATCTGACGGTCTGCTCAATAACAGCGTTCTACCTTAGTTCTCCCAGGTTATTTCCTTATAAAACCTCGGCAGTGAATCTGACAGTATTGTAATATTCTTACTTATTCCAACTCTGCTTTGATTGAATTTAAAAGCATTTCATGTGCAAATGCTCTCCGCAGTAACAAGTGAGAAATGGATGTAGCTACACAAGGTATATGTTCTTATCTCTTGAAAAATTACTTCTACGAGCATTTAGATCTTAATGGTGTGGTAGCTAAATGGTGTAGCAAATGAAAGTCTTAGAGCAATTGATATTCTCATACCTTGATCTGTTTTTCACATTTTCAGCAAATGTCACCCATGAAACAAGCAAAAGTGATCACCGAATTCCATAAGCATTATGCACAACTGGAGAAGACAGTAAAGAAGAAAGCTATTCATTTGTAAGAGCATAATACTCTGAAATCTTGGGTATAATTACAAAGATTGGTTGTATCATGTTTGTTTTGTGTTTCGTGTCTGTAGAAAGGGATGATGTCAGAGGCAACTGATGAAGCACTTGAAAAAGACGAAGCTGAAGAAGAAACTGAAGATCTCATTAACCATGAAGTAATTGCAAATTCAATCAAGAAACTCATACTCACACACCTTTCTTCTAACTAACCCATTCCTCTTGTGTTGTTCTCATAGGTACTTGATGAGATTAGTGTTGGTGTTGTATTTCAGGTTTGTTTTTCTTAAATAGTTTAGAAAACATTTTGGGTGGTTTAAACTAAAACTTTATTTCTTGCTTCTTTTCAAACAATTATCTTCAGTTCCAAAAGGCTCAAGTGCTACAAACCATTGCTGTCATTACATTCAATAACAAGAGCGAGAAAAACGAGTATGCACATTGACAATCTCAAGTAAAATTACTTACTTTGATCTGTAAAAACTATATGGAATAGATAATTCATTTATTTTGATGTTCAACTCTTCTGCAGCTTGCAATCTACTGAAGTGGATGATCTAGAAAGACGATTGGCTTCCTACGATTGTAGGCGTCACCCACCATTCATCAAAATGAAAGCATCTACCTTTTCTGAGAGATCATGATAATATATTGATGTAATAAACACGTTAAAACTGGACACACTTTTTTCTAACATCTTGAGCCTTGAAAATAAATCTCATCCATTGGTCTAAATTAAAAGTCTCGAAGCTCCAACCAAGAGATCAAATTAAGAAAGAATTAATTTATAAACAAGGATCAAGTTAAGGATGTTGACACATGATAATCTTTGATTCCATCCCTAATACTTACCATATCACAATATATCGATAATCTTAGTTTACCTTTAAAAATCTCATAAGAGTCAACGTATTACTAATTTCTCTCTATATAAATACATGTTTAGAACATAAATAAGAGAGAAAATAAACATTTGATTTCAATGTGAAAGAAAGTCTTTATGCTTCTTCTTTCCAACAGTCTTGCTTTTGCTGTTAAACAAGAATCGCGCACAAGAACTGATTAATGTTCCTTAAATATCATAATATACATATCATAGACCATATTTATTGTAAATTCATCATATATACATTCCTATAAACAGAGACAGCAAACATAAGATAGTAATTTGTATGATTGTTCTATGATAGTGTCCAAATAAATTGTAAACGGAGTTCTTACATTCAAATAATAAAAACAATCAGATACTACACTTTTAAATCAATCATTATATTCATAAAAGATTAAAATAGTCGTAGATGTAAGACTACGTTATGTCAAATGATATAACTTATGTTTCATATATTTACTCTTGATCCAAAAAAATTCAGCTCACTAAAATTGGAAACTATGTTTTGACAAATGAAACAAATAAAATATTTTTTATATTAGTCTCGATTCTAATGCAAGTTTGGCTGATATTGTAGTATTTTGGATCACAGTACAGGTGGTTAATAATTTTACTTCGTTTATACTTCATTTCATATTCATTGTCATAAAACAAATCCACTTTTAAAATTTGAAAGGATAATCGTGAAATAAATGATATGCTTATACCCTTCTATAAATTAGGAACATACTATCCAATCATTAAAAATTTGTCAAAAGCCAAGATTAATAAAACGTCACAAAATCCATTTTAGATAAAAAAACTAAAATAACTTTATACATGTATTCAAATTTTGATTATTTTAAAATTCAAAACCAATATAAATCAGAAACTGGATTACAATAAAATTTTATATGTGTGTTAAATATATTCTTTACTAAAATACCAAAACTGTTTAAAATTATGAAATATATTATTGTACAAAAATCTAACGCGTAGCGCCGACACACCTCTAGTTATACGATAAAGCACACAAAAGTACAACTATTTGTAACTCATCAACACTAGAATACTAGGAAAAACTATTAGCACGCTAAGTAACATGTATCAGCTCTTAACTTGAAAGCCTAGTGTGAATGACTGTGAATGTATAGTGTGAAGGCTGTAAACAAAAAGTATATTTTAGTGCATTTTAAGGATTATTAACAGTTGTGCTTATAATGTTTTATGTTAAAACTACTAGGGTCAGTCCGTCCTTCGCGCTGGATATTTGTTTAATCACTATGGAATTGACATATTTTTGGTTTATGATGTTCGTTAATTTGACTGTAGTAAAGTACATGTTTAGGGATTTTGCTTACATACCATCATCCTGGTTGGACCAATGTAGTTATTTGGATGTGTTTTACATGTTTGTTTTGTGTTTATCTTTGTTTTTTTTCTGTCATTGTGTGATACATGACTTTGTAATATTGAATATAAAGTAAATTTCTAGGAAATGATTTATTATTTAGAGTGTTCGCAATTTGAGGTTTATTAATGGCAAAGATAATATAATAGGAGTATATAGAATGAAAGTTGTGAATATAAAAAGAGAGTTCATCGTTGGGTTGTGTAGGTTGGAGAAGTAGACTGCGAGAGTGTAAGGGTGTGAATGAGGAGGGTTAGCTATATGCCTGAAAGATTCCTACCCATGATGATCTTTTGTTCTCCTCTTCAAGCAATATACATCATGTGGGGTTTGATTCTATACACAAATTAAATGCTATATTTGTTTTCAAGATTTTTGGATCTGTGACATATTGGGCTGGAGCACTTATTTTGCATTAATTGTTGGGTTGTATAGGTTGGAGAAGTAGAGTGCCAGAGTGTAAAGATGTGAATGAGGAGGGTTAGCATATGCATGAAAGATTCCTACTTATGTTGATCTTTTGTTCTCCTCTTTAAGCAATCTACATCATGCGTGGTTTGATGCTATACACAAATTAGATGCTATATTTGTTTTCAAGATTTTTGGATTTGTAACATATTGGGCTAGAGCAACTATTTTGCATTAATTTGTTTTGATAGTTTTATTTGAAATTTGATAATCTAAATAGCTAACTCGTATTTAAGAATAATATTTATTGTAATGGAAAACTGAAATAATGCAATGCAAATTAAAAACCATAGAAATTGATAAGTCTTTAGCTTGTTATGTTCAGAATGACGGCGGTAGTGAATATATTTTCTCAAACAAAGTGCATGCACTTTTTTATCTGTTTGTAATAAAAGTTGCCAGTACATCTTTTATCCAGGTTGTTGATATACGACAATTCCTGGGTGGTATGAGCGGCATCGTATTTGCTTTGTAGCACCTCTTTAACACGATATGGATTTCACGTAGGGAACATTTTATTTGTTTCAAATAATTTTCGGCTTGTACCACGCTGTTGTATTGTGTAAACAATGTCTAAGATTCAGCGGTGACCAAACCCTCTTTTTGTCGAATTTGTGACCCCCTTCAAATTCTATAACCATTACTCAAGAACCTGATCATGTACAAAGGGATACTAAGCCCTAAAAATTACTGTTCACGAAGAACACAGAGTTAAAGGGGCTACTGAGGCTCTATTCTGAAAATCAAAAGTCATCTTCGAATTGAGATCGATGGCACAAATGGGATGGTTGATAGCTGAGAGGAGAAAAATTCGAAGAATCTGCCAGAGGGCTAACCAAGATTAGTCATCAAAACCTTATACGTAGAATTTATGGGTTAGTTGCATGCATTTGTGTTGGTATGGACCATTTTGAGTTTTATAAGGATTGTTGCCTTTTTTTTGTATGAATGTGTGTATTTTGTATTTACTGTATGTTCATAAGAAGATGGTGTCTTTTCTTTCAAGTGTATTGGCTGATGTATTTGGTGTATCTTAATTTTCAGGATTCTAATTTTCGACGTGCATAGATCATTATGTTTTTAATCCATGTTAAAGTATTGGGGCGATTTTGAGAAGAATAATTAACTAAGGATTCAGACTTAATTGTATATTGGACCTAGAAAAAGTATCTTTCTATTTGGGTCTTAAGCTCAGGAAGAATACTAACGTTTGAAACGGCGGCGTCACACACAAATCTTAGACGGAAGCTCAGATTTAAAGATCACACCGGAGGACGACGACATATTTCATCAACTTTCCTTTCACATGTTTGACGAGCCATGTGTGTCTCGGGTTACCTTTGTAACCAAATCGCAGTCAGTTTGATTGGCTCTAAGGATTTCTTGATGGCAGTGCCTTGACCTGTTGCACTCTATAAGGGTATTGTTCCTGATCTTGCAATGGTTAGTTACTATCCTGATTTTTTTTCTGTTGAATCATCAGTTATCAATAAAAGATGTTACATATGGAATGGATAACAATTGTTTCTTTTTTGGTTGGGTTGGATTCTGATTTAGTTTCCTCAGCAGATCAACGCGTATGAAGAGAGAAGAAAATCTGAATCAGTTGATAATTTATTGGTACAAAGTTCCTCTTCTTCGTAGTCAACATTATGATTCTTAGGCAATAATCTTTTTTGCATTTCTTATTTTATAAAACTCGGCGGATTATGCTGTATAAGGTGGCTCCTCGAAAGTCGCAGAAGTTCTTACATATCCACTCCAAATCAAAAATACGAAGAACTCTAGAATTCTAGAGTCACGTTGTTGAAGAAGATGAAGGTGCAAATAGGCTATTCTTGTTTTTTTTTTTTTTTGCAGCCCAAAAAACATAATTGGAAGCCAAAAATATGTACTCGCGAAACCCATTAAGAACACAAACGAAAATCAAAAAGAATCATAGAGAAATAAACATGTGGCAGCTTCTCACTTTACTATTTAATGATGTGGCAACACAAGATGCGAGGAATTTGTTTTTTATATATAGACTAGGGATCATACCCCTGCGCAAGCGCAAGGTTCATTGCCTTGATGTAGTAACATGTATGCTTTATAACATGTTTTCAGTCAGTGATAACACAAATGCAAATAATATTTTTTTATCTTTTAGCTAATTAAAACTCTTAAACCCTAAAGAGAAAATAAACCCTTGTCTTCTTGTTGTGTATGGGTTAGCTTCTATTAATTTATTCAGATTTATCTCCTTCTTGTTCGTATACTTTGTTTTTGTTTTATCTTGTGCAAAAACATGTATTTCTCAACATACATTATTATTTATTTGTTTCTTACATTCTTACACTAGGTCATATTTGCTCTTTATAGTAGATTAATTAACTGACTTTAATCATACTTGCTTACACGGTTACACCTAATCCAACTTCTAGCTTTTAGACAAATCTTGCAAGCAATTCAAACACTGTTCTAACAACTCTTCTTAGATCACACTCTGATCATCTCCTAGTTATACTAAGTTAGTTAAATTATTAACTAACCTCTTAAGATGACTAACGACTCTTTAAGATGCAATGCAAGGTTGCCTCATTCTTTGACTCTAAGTTGACTTTATCTTCTTCTTTCTCTTTCACTTACGACTATGATTCTCATCTTTGTATGTTTGTTATTGTTCTTTTGAACATTGTATTCCTTCATTATCGATCTGATAATTAATTCTCAACAGCTTCTTCGTAGGACGAGAAGGAGATCCAACCAAGTTTAGAAATGCAAAAACTGAAATCTCATGGCACAATTGAAATCAAGAAGTCATCCAACCTTTTTGGAAGGGCAAGTACTCAAACATATTTTCTTAAGTAAGAAATACCAAAAACATCAGGAAAATGCTTAAATTAGGAACTCACCAGTCATGATTGAACACTTTAGTTTGTGACATAGCTGTATATAGTTGATTCGAGTACTACTGTAGAGGATCAGATTATAAGAAAAAGACGAAGCCAAAGTGACATGGGTTGCCTAATAGCGCCAGAGTTTCAAATTTTTTTGCTTGATTACACTACTGGTGAATGACTCCCAAGTAATACTTTTTTATTTGAAACTACCGTAGAAATATATTCAGTTTTGTGTTATGCTTCACTGTAGCAAGAAACATAGTTTAGTCAAAATTTAGAAACAACCACAATTATAAAGAACTGAGTTACCATACATGAAAATGTCATGATGTTTATCGATCATGTGGCAATAATTGCAATCATTTGTTGTACTGAATCCTCTCTCATCTTTTTTTTATTTTTTATTATACAGTGGTATCCTGACCCCTAATGAAGTGGGTATATATTAGCCACATGTTACCAGCCTACATTTAATTAACTAGCTGTTTTTTTTTCTTATATTCAGCTTAAAAGAAACAACACAAATAAATCAGTCGCATAATTATAAGAGATAACAAATATGGAAGTATTTTCACAAATAAAATAAAAAACTGTAAAAGCGTTTTGCATAAACAAATCTTCAGCACTGATTCAGATCCCACTCTAACTCTTTACATCATGTTTTTTAATCCATATTTGATGCTTTAAAAGTTGATCAAAATCTATACCCCACCATATCTTTCCTCAATTCTCAAAAAAACTTTATCAAACTCTATTCCTCTGATTGCAGCTTGGAATTTCCTCAGATTTAGAAACAATTATCGCTCTTTCACTCTGACTCTCTTCCACATATTACTCCTGTTATCCATATGATTATTTATTTTGATATCCAAACGCTTCATAGATTGTAAAAAGTGGAAGAGGCATAAGACGTTTCCGATAGATAAGTTGTGATAGATCGACAATGTCTTTACCTTTTCATCTAGAAAGAGAAGCGTGATTCCCATAAACTCACTGCTTTCTTGATGTTGTGGAAATCCCAGAAGTGGAGGAAGCGACCAAAATGAACTGAGTAGTACAACCAAGCCGGATAGATTCGAAGTTTGAGTGGCGGAGGCCAGTTTGAGCAACTGGAAAAGCAGATAGATCTATTTTCGAGAAGATGTTATAAGGTAGAGGAATCGATGAAGTATTTTGTGCTGAAGAGTTCTTCCGTTAAAGATGAAGTATATATTAGGAGGGTTCACACAGTGGTTACGACTAGTAATGGTGAATTGATTAAAGGCATGGAGATGTAGAGATTGAAGAAGAGAAACTGTAACCGGAAATACAATGAAGAAAAAAACTAATTTTTTTTAAGAAGACGAAGCTTATTGAATTAAACAAAAAACAGTACATTTCAATTTAATATTAACATATACTCGGTATTACACATTTTAAACCTAAATTTTCTTTTTTGTTATTACATAATTTTTTTAATCTTTAAATGGGACCCAAATAATAACGAAGTTGATAATTTTAGGAAAAAGAAAACTAATTCATTGTATATATGATTTTTACTATAAAATAAGAAATATATTTTGAAATACAATTAGTTTGACCAATATGTTAATGGAAATTAAATATATTTAAATGTATATATGTGTTGATTATATATGAAATAAATGTTTTTGATAACTTCAACTTCAAATACGTTTACTACTTCTATCTCTTGTCAACTCAACTGCTAACCGATGCAATCATAGGCTTAGTTGTAGAATTGAATTGATTATGTTTTCTAGACTAGTCTTAATGAACACACATAGCACTAGAGAAGAGGGATATTGAAAAGACACCTCATTTAATTGGTAATCGTTCACTCCTTAATAATCTTCTTAAATAACTTTCACCACCACTTTATCTCTATCTTTGTCAAAATCGAAACCCTCTCTTTATCTCTCCGTCTGTTTCAAACTTCAAACAAAACAAAGTTCGTGGAAGAATTCCATATACTTTCTCTAACCGAAGAGATTTTCAACTGATGCAAATGGTAAGTTTTGATAAGCCCTACTTTTTTCTAAAATGTGATCTCGCTGTCAATGATTTTGTTTTTTGTTTTGTTTGCTCTAGCAGCAAATGGATGCATTGGACATCCCAGTAAGGCAGAGAATTCCCAGTAAGGTGGAAGCTAGGGGAATTTGTAAGATTAGAAACTAAAAACTCCAAATTCACAAGTTATTTTTATCTGCAAATATTGCAAGTTGGTTACTTTCTTGTCTCGAATATATAGAGCAATTACCAGCAACATCTGATTACCCACTTTATCATTTTCATAGCATCACGAATCATCCTTGTTGGATTCCAGTTTTTCTTGCAACTTTTCTAGGACTGGAATGCAAGGCAAACCCAATGTACAGAGTTAGTTTACCAATTTATAAAACTAGAAATAAATTTAGATACTTAATTTATCAGGGAGACATGAAGAATCGAAGATGATGAATAGACCAGGTCTATGACCTCTCACGTCTATCTAAACTTTGTTGCGGTTTGGAGTTTATTTTTGTTAAATTTAGCATTTCAGGCCATTTTGGAAGTGGCCCGTGAGACTATACTGAAATGATCAACAAAGTTTTCAATAATTCTCTGCTTATGCTAATGTGTTATTCTAGCATTGATGAGTAGGTACACTTGTTCCACGATTAGAAATAATATGCGATCAACAAATCCTTGAAGATTTATCAGTAAAAAGAAAGAAGGGATACATCAACTGTCATTTAAAATCTATATTGATATCAAGTAAATCAATAGAAATTGGAAGATGTAAAATCTAAAATTCCACTAAAACTCATTAGAGGTACAAACATTAAACAATGAGCTTTGATTCAAAAACAGTGGCAATTTAAGACCAATACAAAAGTTGACAAAAAAGTAAGACTAGTGAAAACAGTAACAATATCAACTCTACAATGTAATATTCACAAACAAGTGTAGGCATACTATTCTACAACCAACCAAAAACCAATGAAGATCTAAGTTAAATAAAAAAGAGAGAGAGAGATCTATACTTATCTTGTTGTGATCTTATATTTCCTGCTGGGATCTCTCCTGAGAAAATACACATCTAACAGTGAATAGGGTGTGCATAAAGATTGAAATTTTTGATGTGTAGCGTCTCAATTTCACTTACTTGTTATTTATAGGGCTGTATCGACTCCTTGGGATTCTTCGCAAGCTATCTCCAAGAGCTTTCTCCATGCTTATCTGCAAACGTCCCCAAACTCTGTGTCCCTCTGTGTGAAACTTACTGCTAAAGAAAGCTAACAAAAGCAGAAGCAGAGCTACTGAGACCGATCTTGATGGATGTAATATCTTCATTAGTGATTACTTTCTTTTTTTGGTCTATTTCTTCTTCAATAACTTTCGAGTAGATATGTCTGAGCTGTAAAGGTTGTTTTCTTTGTAGGTTATATATTTTTCTTGTGACTTTTTGAGATCTGATCACGTGAACTTTCTTTTCAGATGCTGAGATATTTAATATTTAATCTTAAATCAACTAATTAACGGAACATTCACTGAGGGTAGTCCTAATATTTACAAAAGCACATGTATACACGTTGTATTAGCTGTAACAATAATAATTAATTACTTAGTGTTTTCAAGGATTAGTACGTCCAACTTCATGCGAGGAAGACCGTAATTATGAAGATGAGGATGAGTCTGAATTTTCGAATGGATAATATTGGGAATGGATTTTGATCCTATAAGGCCCATTAGACAATGAACTAGCTCAATTTAGTGAGATCATTAGGAAACCATAAGCTTAAGACTTTGTATAAATAAAGATCCACTTCTCTTTAGCAAGGATATCTTTTCCTCTTCTTAGATCTATAAAACCTATTATTATAGAGAATTTATAGATTCTTA
This sequence comes from Moricandia arvensis, assembly GCA_905132765.1. Classification (NCBI taxonomy): domain Eukaryota; kingdom Viridiplantae; phylum Streptophyta; class Magnoliopsida; order Brassicales; family Brassicaceae; genus Moricandia; species Moricandia arvensis. The sequence continues at coordinate 556,885 of CAJHQP010000005.1, read as the reverse complement.
GATTAACTTTACACTTCTAATCATCTTTGTAATGAAATCTTTTGTCTCTGGACAGAAGAAAAGATCTTTTTGTGGTAACACTTGGTGGGCTAATAATAACATGAAGCAGTAATGGTTGTTCATGTTCGTAATCCTCTTCTGCTCATCTTGTTTCTTACGGTGGACGATCGTCACAAATGTCCACTTAGCTACGACCAGAGAAAAGCTGCTCAATGAATGACGTTTAAACAAACCTCCGTCAAGTCAAATCCAAATAAGTTTCTAAGTAGCAGGAAATATGGGCCGGGTCGTGATGACCCATGTTCTTGGCGAGGCGTCTCCTGCTCTAAAGATGGTAGAGTCATCGACCTAGATCTACGCTGGCCTTACCGGAACCCTAAATCTTAATCACCTCAAGGTGTTATCGAACCTCTGGAGTCTTTACCTCTCGAATAATTCCTTCTTCGATGCGATTCCGGGGGAGACCCGGCGACTCTGAAACACCTTGATATATCTTTCAACAACTTCTCCGCTGACTTCTCTCGTCTCCGTCTCTGACTCTGCAGTAACCTCACCTTCTTCAGTTTGACAACGAGAACAAGACACTTCAGTGAAACTTCATTGCCAATCTCTGCTGGTAAATAACCTCCTAAATGGTTGTAAGAAGCTGAAAACTCCATCAAGTTGGTCGAATTCCAGAGATTCACGGGCATCTCTCCAGTGAAGTCGTTTGAATCCAAGTTAAGAGCCATAAATGGAAGCTTAGAAAGATACTCAGAAAGGAAGTTCACAAATAGATCAATATCCTCCCATGCACCTGAACCACAAAGGTCTTTAGGGATCAAACTTGTTAACAAGTTGCTAGCGAGGTCAAGAGGCTTCAACATTGGACAATCTTGAATCTCACGAGGGATTACTCCTGAAAACCGGTAACTAGCAAGCGACTAAAGTCCCTTCCATTTGCCTATCCAAGAAGGTAATGAACCAGAAAGGTGATTCTTCTCAGCTGAAAACGACAACAAGGAATCTCTAAGAGCTCCACAGCGGAGACGAAATTCACCATGCTCAGGTTCTGTAACTTTCCGATTCATTTGGGGATAGAACAATTGAGTGGGTTGTAAGAAAGGTCGAGCTTTGCTAAGTGTTTAAGGTTAGATATAATGGTCCTTTAAAGAAGCAAGACGTTGATGTCTTCTCTCGGCATCTGCAACTACAACCTCAAGTCATAAAACATCTCAACAAACAGGGTGAATAAATGTGGTGAGACAAGGAGATCAAGACTTTTCTTTAGTAAAAAAAGTGTTATGATATCGGCAAATCATGCCACGATCTCGGCATGTTAAGTTTCTACGTCGTCCTGGGTCTTGAACTCCTCCAAAAACAATTCAACATCACAGCCAGAAGCGACATCATCATCCTCTTTACACGACTTGCCGCATGATAACATGAGTTCAAAATTTGGTCTCGGCAGTCTAGGCATCACATATCTCTCTAAGCAGAAAAACAATGAATGAGTTCAGTTGTGAGCTTAGAACTGTGCTTCTCGGGTTCACGGCTCACACAAATAGGAGTCAACTTTTCTCATGCCCCTGTCATAGAATAATCTCTTATGGGCCTCTCAAATCTCCTATGCTCCTATTGCTTTAATGAAACATAAATATCCGATTTAGCCCTTTTATATTTTGAAATTATTATATTATAAAATTGTAAATAATAATTTCAATTTTCAAGTTTTTAAAATTTTGAAGTTTTTTACAAATTTTAGATATTACATTATATGTAATAGTTTTACTTCGTTGTACTGAATTGTATTTCGTTCTACTGGGTAATAGTGATGTTTAGTTATACCTGCTTATATTTGTTATACTGAATTATACTAGTTATACTGAATACTACTAAAATGTAGTTATACCGAGTTCTACTAAGTTATATTGCGTAATACTGAGCGCTACTAAGTACTACAAGTGCTATTACTGAGTTACTTATACCATGTTTGATTAAGTTCTACTGGTTATACTGAGTAAACTTAATAATACTGAGTTAGTTATACCGAATTCGACTAAGTTAATAATACCGAATAGTATTGAATCCAGGTCTGAAGATGAAATAAATAAATAACACGAAAATTTATTGAAAAGAGGAACAAGAACAATAAGAACTCTAAATCATAACAAAAAAAACCCAGAAATATTTTTAATAACCCTAAATCGAAAAAACCAGAACAATAAAAACCCTAAAACCAAGCAGTTCTAAAAGGTATTGAATCTCTTTTTCCGTTTTGTCACCTTCTTCATCGCCACATCAGGCTGTGAACTACGGAAGATCTGTTTCATCTTCTGATTTTCATATCTAATCCCAGATTCAACTGTAAGCACTCTTCAACCATTGTAGTTTCTCTGACGTATTTTATTTTATGGTTATTAGTGTTGGGCCCAAATATGGCCCGTTAGCTGGAATCAGCGGAACAGTCAAAATAAGCTCGATAATGGGCCACGCTAGGGTTATCTCTTCCGAAGAGAAGAGAGCTCACCTAACAACGGAGGCTAATCCCAAGGGTCTGGATAAAAGAGGTCACGGAAAAGAGGTCACGGAAGAGAGGCCACGAGGAAGAGGACCAGCTCCCCTCAAAGGAAGCTTAATAAAACAGCTCAGGATACGGAAACGGAGGCGTATGATTCGGTCAAGAGGAAGCTGTTGCAAATCCCTCAACTTACGGAGGAAATCTCGGAGACTAATCAGAAGAAGTTAAACGTGATCTGAGACTATTTAAAGGAGGGGGGTCTACGAGTTAAGAGGACGATCATTATCATCAAAAAATCATTAGAAACTTCCTTGTATTCACTTTAATCCTCTTTGTAACCTTGTTTCATCAATACAATACAATTCATTCCTTAAATTCTAAAAGGATTCAGCCCACGATTATCTTTCCCTAATCCGAACCTAATCTAAAACTAAATAGTGAGTTTTATCCCTCACAATTAGATCTAAAACAAAGAAAGTATCGGATTTGATGTTGAAAAAGAAAGAAGAAAAACCAAGAAAAAGAGAAGTTCCAGAGACAAAGAGAGAAGCCGTAACAGAGATGGAGAAAAAAGAAAAGGAAAAATGAGAGAAAAAAATAATAACAACTGATCCATATATATATATTGGGTTAGTAATCAAAGGCAAAAAATAATCAACCACTTTTTTGGATTAAAATAATTCATAAAGAAAATAATTTTTGTGAGGTCCTTGAGAGATTGGGTCATAAGATATAGGGGCAATAGAGTAGATGTTTCCACAAATAGCTTGATCTCGGCATACTATACACAAAAATAATTCGATGAGATAAGTCTTCTAATCTAACTAGATAATTATTTACGTTAGATATCACCGCTTTATACATTGTGGCAATACAAACATCTTCGTTTAATATTTTATTAGTAAGATTGATATTAAACGGAGAAATTACTTGAAAGACATTTTAGGTCTTACTATTTACTCAATTAGACACAAACTGCTGAACACACACTTTCTGGTTGTTTAAAAACCAACATACCCTTCAACTAGTATGTTGAGTTTACTTGTTTAGTTGGTGTTTTTTTTAATTTTCTCTTTCCCGATTCTGTTTTCTAATCCCTAACCCTAACCCCCATTGTTGTTTTCTTTCTTTCTTTCTTTCTTTCTTTGAAGTCGAAGAACTCTCCCCATCGTTATCATCTTTCGTTCCTGGTTGTACTAGAAAGTCTGTTCCGGCATGGGTGTAGAATCGAATTCGAAGAAGCGTAGAGCCTCTACTCAAAAATCAGGTTTATTTTTGTAGATCTACACCTTGTTGTTATGTTGAATCGAAATCCAAAATCGAACTCAAAAATCACTATCCCTTGTTTTCAGATCTAAATCATGTTTGTTCATAATCGTAAGTCAACTAATCTGCTTCTCTTCTTTTTGATTATCTATACCTCATAGCCCAATGCGAAGGCGACCCCAATCTCCCGACATGGCTGCTCGCGACTGGCAAATATCCTCAGATTCGACACAACATGTACCCGCGTCCAGACATTTTAGCTTTTGTCCGTCACGTCTAGCTAGATACACCCGAGTTCGAGTTGATAAGAGGGAACCTTTGGTAGAACTCCTGAAGCACGATTCTTACAGATTGCAAGGCTTCCCACTCACACTACAATTGGTCGCATTCACTGCGATTCCAAGGCTTCAAGAGAAGACACCTGCTCCATCTAACAGCTCACACTCATGGACCTCACTTTTGGTCATATCCCAAAGCACCCTTCAATTAATCTCATTGAAACATGCAGGGATGAGGCCGATCCTAATGCATAGCTTCATATCTTGGTACTAATGCGAGTTTATAAATATTCCACATATTTGCAGCTATCTGTCACGCCTCTGATACCGATTGACTGGCAGACATAGCCTGGTTGGGGAGTGTGGTTAGACGAGGCCACTGATGAGTGTGTAACATACATGGAGCAGCTTATTGCTGGAAAAGTCATTTCCACAAGAGCTGTGGTGCGGTGGAGATACATCTCAGCCTCTTATTTCTATTCCAAAAGTGGAGGAGAAACCTGTTCACCTCAAGCAAACTGTCCCTCGTAAAAGCAAACTTCACCCAAAATAGTCAATTAAAGAAAAAAATTCTACCCGAAAATAAAAACGTCTCAGTTCCTATTTCTTGAAAACCAGTTATGGCACTTACTCAAACAAGGAACTTGCAGAAATGGTTCTCCAACTTCAAGATAAAGTCACACACCTACAAACTGAGACGAAGCAGCTGCGAAAAATGTTTCAACGAACAAGGAAACCTTACCACGGTAAGCGTTACACCTTAAACGACTTTCAATTTCCTCACAAGAAGCCAACAAAATCTCAGCAATTTGCACAACCTCAGCAATGTCCCAAGAGTCCGGTTACATTACGTAAGACCCACTTACATATCACTGAATTTTTCTTTGTCCCTACAATAACTGTTTCTTTTTGTCTCAGGTTCCAGTAAACGCTGATGAAGAAGCAAGTCGTGGATGCCCCTCCCCGATTGCCAGTAAATATGCAGCACAACACTACCTGCCAACCAACCCCTCTAACCCTCCAACACCCGTCAACAGCCATACCACCGCTGACCACGATGACCATCCAACCAAAACCCAAGGTCCTAATCACCTCCACTCGCCTGACCAAAGCCCTCAAATCCACAACATTACTAACCTCAACTTGAACAACCACACAACCTCCAGCCAAGCCCCTCTCAACCACAACAACCCTGAACACAAGAACGATAACCACACACCTACTAACCACAACTCTCACAACCACAAACAGTTTGACCACATACCAGCTGTCCACAGCCCAACGAACATCGACAATCTCTTCTACAGCTCTCCTTAGAACACACCTTTCATAGACACCTACTTATCCGGCCTGAAACCAGCAGTTTACGATGCAAGTGATCATCCAAACAGCCCTCGACTCCACAGACTTCTATTCACGGTGTTACCCTTTACGAACCACGTAGCCTTGACCCTACATTTTCTAACCAACCCAAATACGATTCATCCGTCAATCCAACTCCTCCAAGACCCAGAGCTTCCCCACCAACACTCACACCTGATGTTTCTCCTAACAAAAGTTCAGACAATCTAAGTGGTTTCGCAGAACATGCTACTCTACTCAACGCTTTCAAAGTTACTGCTAGTTCTAATGCTACTCCACTCTCAAAGCCGGGTCCTAATGATCTTCAGGTTTTACACTATATCTGACTTACCTTATAGATGACTGAACCACTCTTTTTATTTATTTTTTATTTCATAGGAATCTAATGTTGGCTCCGAATTTTTTTTAACTCAATGATTTCTCACCAGCCAAAACAACCCCATGCATCTCCCTTATGATGAGGACAACGCCTTTGCGCGAGCACTCTTCCAATGTACCACTATACCAGCACTTTCTCTCATAGCCCCCCTACCGGAACTTGAGTGCATTATCTTCCACAAAACACTTTCATTATCCAAAAAGTGTAAGCCTCCCCCCCACATTCATGATATTTCTCGAACTATATGTCCTCTCTCATATTCCTCATATTACTACATATTCCACATTACTCCTTCTGCATTTGAATTCTCTAACAACTTTCTGCTTGAACTCGCCAACCCCCAAAAATGGACAACAACCGATGTAAGCTAACTAAACTTTGTTAGTACTCAAATTGTTAGTAAGGTTGTACACTTACGACTGATCCATATTTTAGCATATGCAGATCCTTATGACCATGCTAGCTCGGAGGCACCAGAAACTACTCGTTGACTACATTGCTGTTTTTGCCTCTCCACATCTTGCGTCTGGTTTGCAGGCAAAATTCAAGAAGTTCAAAGCCACTATAAACAAGGACATGTTCCATTGGGATAGAAGTCTTACAACCATGTGCCTCCAACCAGGCAAAAAGTGGCTGCAAGATATCTACACTGTCTACGCCCCTATGATTGGAACTCCAAGCATTGAGTTGGCCTTGTTATCAAGCTCCACATTGGTCTGGTTGAGATCTTAGACCCGCTCCCAACCTTGTACAAAGACATCACAGTGCAGCGATACAATGCTCCTGTCCTCAAGTCACTCCCTTATCTCATGAAGAAGATCGCTAATCCAAACCTAGTTCCTGATCTTGAGCCTTTTCGCTGCCATCGTGTACCCGATCTATACGTCAACGAAAGATCTGGTGATTGTACCCGATCTACAAGACTATCGTCATGCCTGGTTACTATGCGCCTTCCCAACCCTTTTTGATGAATTCTATCTACCTTTTGTTATGTATCTTTCCCGACTTTCTTTTGTTGAACGCCCTTTTGCTTGCACCCTTAACTAAAAGAGCTAATGTATAATTAAACTGTAGGAGCTAATGTATAACTATTATATTTATCTGCACACATCCACTTCCACGGTAGTCAGTAAACCAATCAATTTAGCACATACCCTATCAAATAACATTAAATCACCAATAACCACATCAACCCTGTCCAATCGATACAGCCCCAAACCACTTGGGCCTGTAATTAGGGTTTCGTGTAGGTAACATGAATTAAAAAGTAGCCCCAATTGTTCTCCTCTACCTCTGCAACAAAGCACCAAGCTAACAGTTGCCTCTATGAGCATCTTAACTTCTTCGTCTTCTCGCCCCACCTCCCGAGGGGTTCCAACAAAATGTTGGTGTGGAAAAAGCGTCGAGACCTTTGTCTCGAAGACCAATGAAAACTTCTACATGCGTTTCTACTGATGCATAATCGCGTTGCAGGTGAGTTTCACTGACTTTACTCAACACTTTCTACTGTAATGGAGACAAATTTCTGCGCGCATACTCTTACTTGTCCTTTAATAACAGCGAAAACATGAGCATCACCTCCTCAATGGGTTGATGAGGACTTGATGGACGAGATTCAAATGGTCGATGAGAAGCGTATCCAAGATGCTATTTCGTTGAAGAGGACAATGTTGCTCAAACTCCAGGAACAAAGACACACAACAACAACGTTAGTTGGAGAAAGGAAGCAACTTTCCGAGGACCTCACTGTGAAGTTGAATGATAAAACAAAATCACTAGACAAAGAAATGGAGGATAAGATAAAACATCACAGTAATTCAATCCAATTGGCTGGATATAGACTTCTTCATACCATTGTTGTCGCAGTTACTGTCACAGGTGCTGTCGCTTGGCTCTACGGGAAGATGTCCACCTGAATGTGCCTACAACTTTCTAACTACCATCCCTTATAATCTCATATAACAATGCTATTTCAATTTCATATAACTATGCTCTTCTAATCTCTAATCCCTTGTTCAACCACTCTTTTTTGGGGTAGACAATTATGTTCTTTTTGTGGTTTAAGTTTATAACATAGTGTAGTAGCAACTTAATTATTTTTTTGTTGCTTATCCCATATCCACATGTCTGATACATTTTCCATAATCCATATCTGTTAAACAATAGTCATTAATACATAAGTTTTATAACCATAACACATCCACAACTGCCTTATCCCAAAAAACACACAAACATACAACATCCAAAGTTGCCTTAGTCATTAATACATATGTTTTATCAGCATCTCCTATTTTCACGTTTTCCAAAATACAGGCATACAACATTCACAGCTGCCTTATCCCAAAAAACACACAAACATCGCAAATTCCAACACCCACTTCAAATTGGGTTGGTGCAATTCGTCTGGTTGTGCCCTCCACCGCTGACACCTCTCACACTTGTTAGGGACTGATTTCTTCTTTGTTACTTACCGCCACAAACCAAAAAATATCATATACGTACAGCATAACACCATCGCCGACAAGCTCAGCTCACATTAAAATATGACCAACCTGGAATTCACGAGTAGATGGCATTTTATTCTGCTGGTGGAGTCCTGCTGGTCTCTTTCTCATCGGTGGAAACAATTTAAACTCACTCACTTCTTCAGGATTATCCACATCCCTCGGATCACCTTCTTGACTTATGAACCCTGCATATGTCTCCCTCCATGCCGCTGTTTTTTACCAGTGGCCTACCAATGTATCTTATGGAACTCCAGCACGGTCGACTGCAAGCATTGCATGTCCACATGGTATTTTGATCACATCAAAATACTTACACGTGCATTTTTTCTCAGCAAGCATCACATGCTCTTTGCCCCTAGCTTCCCGAATATTTCACTGCTCCAACTTGAAACAGAGTTTATTTGACTCCCACGTACAATTGACATATTCTGGTCATCTCCTTATCTACCTCAACCCTTACAAGATCCCTATGCCTTTCAGCCTTCTTTCGCCTTGCACTGAACCAACGCGTCATCAGTCTCTGAATGAAAATCAGCATCTCTGTTATAGGTGAACATCTCCCCTCCTTCAACGCTTTGTTAAGCTGCTCCGCAATATTACGTGTCATTATATTGTAACGATTACCCGGGAAATTAGCCCTCAACCAACGACCAACTCCAATCTTCCCAAGTAAACCTCACACGCAATCTTAAGTGCCCTAATTTTACCATACATTTCCCTGAATTCTCGCAGCCTAAAATCCATCGCCGCAGATGTTACCATATGCACAAGCTTCTTACTAGAATAGCGTGAGTTCACATTCCTTGCCAAGTGAACAATGCATGCCCCCATGTTGAGCTAATGGATACACTCTCTTAAAATCAGTAGAAATGCATGTTGCTCTGTAAGATATATTTAAAGATTCGTAGAATCTCCAAGAATATGCTCCACTTTTTGGAGGAACCATGTCCATGCATCCTCATTTTCAGCATCGAGAACAGCATATGCAAAGAGAAAATCTGGTAATTAGAGTCCTGACCACTTGATGTTAGCAAGACACCTTTGTACTTACCCCCAAGATGTGTTCCATTAATCACTAGCACATGCCTTAACTTCTGAAAACCGCTTATTGAAGCACCAAAAGCTACAAAGCATTATAAAAATCGTTCATTCCCTTCTTCATCCAATTCTTTCTATAACTCAACAATCGTCCCAGGGTTCGCAAGCTTTAACATGCATAGGTACTCAGGAAACTTAGTGTAAGAATCCTCGTCACTCCCATGAATACCAATTTTTGCCTGCTCATTTGCTCGGTAACACTTCATGTAAGATGCATTGACACCTAAATCCTCAAGCACCAAACGTTGTAGCTCTCTAGGGACATGACCTTTCCCTGGATCACCAAATCTGGACTTGTACACTGCCGCTATCACACGCGATGTAGCTTTACTCTTGTACCCCATCCTTGATTCAATAGGACAAGTATGCTCAAGTTGTGCCTTTCTGATCTCATAGTAGCCACATCCCCTCATCTCATGAGCATTGACCCGCCAGTCACATCGGTGATCAGGGCAGTGAACTACGAAAGAATCAATCTTCATTCTTGTGTGTTTAAATTGGATTTGATTTTTAATAGCGTAAATTTCTAAAGCTATCTAGGAATCCACTTTGTTTCCAAATATCTTACCAACGAAGATCCTACCATCAGCCTCATCCACATCTGTGTTCGGTATCTCTTCTGCATCGTATACAGTATCATCAAACAATGGGGGTATATCAAACTCCTCATCATCCACATCTTCTAGCCTACGTCCACTACCTTGCCAGACCTTTTCCACGCCAATGTCAGCTCCCGAGCCTCCCTTCCATGGATTTTCATTTCTAACATCTTCCCGATTCAGTCCTTGTGGCCCGAAGCTCGAGCCTCCGACTTCCACCACGTGATCAAATGCATTGCTCGTTGTGAACATGTACTTACGAGACCTTGTTTTTAGCAGGCCATCGACAATCTCATCCTCATTGAGAATAACATTCACTGCATTAGAACCACTGTAATCACTTTCGAGCAATGGACTCTAGAACTATGTATCATAGCCTCTTGGCCTGACATCAATATCGTCTACTTCAGCATCTCTATCTGCCAAACCCTTTTCTTCAACACTGATCCCACTGACTTCATCTTCAACTCTGCGTTTTCTGCCACTTTTAATCTTCTCCTCCACCTTCTCAACCTCACGCACAAACTCAACATCTTAAAAATCCATTTCATGCGCCTTAACACCAGCATAAGAGAAGTAACCCCCTTTCTTTGAGCTGCCATCCACTCCCGTTTGGACATTGCGCTTCATTTTTACTGGGGTCACATACACCTTATCTGCCTCATCCACATCCAAATCTAGGTTGTCTAAAACCCTCTTCCTGAACGTAGCATATAAGTTCATCACCCCCTTCACTTGGAAGTGCTTGAAAAAATACCTTAAAGACACATCACTTGTTATGAGAACCGGAGATGTCTTCACCCCTGTCGCTAGCTCAAAACTACTAGGTGGCCAGTATCTTAGAATTACCATCCACACCTCTTCGTCCCCATTGAACTTACGTAAAACCCTACCTTCAAGCTCCTTAACTCCGATGCCCTCACAAACCTGCACAATGTCCGCCATTTGCTTCTTGTCAATAACAAAATCCCAAATATCTCCCCTGCCACTCCCCACATTTACACTGCTCTTCCATTTGTCTTTATCTGCAACCAAAATAAATTACTCTCAATCTTAGCATAACAAGCCACAATTCAACGGAAAAAAACATTAGCCACGGGTTTTGCAACCTGAACCACCAATAGAAAGTATTAACTCCCTTATGTCCTTTATTTCCAACGCAAAACAGCTGATGAAAAACCAACCCTCAGATAAAAAAAACAGAAACCATCCAGTGGCTGAAAACAAATCACTGTTTCTTATAAAGTGCCCCTCATTAATTACCTAACTATATACCCTAACTACCTAACAATAAAAAGCTAACGAGCTTTTCCTTCCCAACCAAATTCAATCCTCTCTCACCTCTAATGAAGGGCAACATGGTTTTCCCAAACTCCTCTCTTCCATTCACTTGTGTGCCCAAGTGTCATGTGCCTTTTTAGTAAAAAAAAGAAATGTGTCTATTAGGGTAACTCAATCTATTAAACGTGATGTCCCATATTAATAACTGACATTCTTACTTGTGTCTCAAGACACCCATTTTCAATTCAAGATGAAATTAATTGAATTTATTTTTCTCTGTATAGTAGGATGAAGTGATTCTTGTACACGGAGGAAACACATGAGGTCATGACTTATCTTTACACTGTCTCAGCATGAACAACTTCAGATCGTCATTGCACGGACACGAGACAAGCACACTTCCCTTACGCAAACAGGGTGGTGAAGATGAAGAATACGAGACCCTCTTTGCAATTAGCGCTGTTGATCACGGTTCCCACAACTCTTGCCAACTTCATCATTGCCGATCATGAGCTCATCACAGATCTCGCAACTCGCACTGCGTTCATCCATCATAGCTTGAGGAACACACAAAAAAATTGCTTGCAAATAATATTGTAAACTGGTATTTAAGCACCAATTTAAATCGAACTTGCCTTTTATTAGCACAAGTTTACAATCAGCTCGCTTATTACTAGACGTGAGTTTACAAAAACTCATCCTTTTCTAGGCATGAGTTTACAAAAAATCATTTTTTTACTAGGCATGAGTTCAGTAAACTCGCCTTTGTTTTGGTATGAGTTTAGTAAACTCGTCTTTTACTAAGCACGAGTTGAAAGTAAACTCGCCTTTTAATAGGAATGAGTTCAAAGTAAACTCGCCTAAATTGTCATAGGCATAAAAAGTGTCTAGTTCATTGTCTCATAAACCCTATTCATAAAATTCGTAGAGATCAATTTCACCTTTCTCTCTACGAACTAGAGGGGGGGATAGACTTACTGGTTGGGATGGATTTTGATCCTTCAACAAGGCCCATTCAATGAGGCCACTAGAAAATCCTAGGCTTCATCCTTGTATAAATAAGGGGACACTTCTCTTTAGCAAAGAGATTTTTTCCTCTTCTTAGATCTAGAACCCATTCTTATAGAGAATTTATAGATTTTTAGATTAACTTTACATTTCTAATATATTTTTAATGAAATATTTTATCAATAAATATTCTTTGATATTATTTTTTCCATTTGATTTCAGTGAAGATTTCTCCTAAACCTACATAGAAATGTATAGTCTAAATCCAACAAACACTTGCTTTTGGGTTAAACAGAGAAGCTCAGGCTTTGTTAGGCCAGGAAATAAGTTATGAGGAAGGTTGTGAGATGGAGGAGGATAAGCAAGATTGTACATCCTAAATCACCAAACTTAAAATTTATGTTGGGTTAAAGGGAAAAGCCACTAAATATGATTTCTTTTTTTTTAATAAACAAAAATCTTCCCTCTTTTTTTTGTTTTTGAGAAATTTACTAAAATATCAATAAAAAGATTTTATATGACTAAAATATCATACATCTTCTAAAAACACTCAAATATTTTTAAATTTCTAGGAAATTACAATAAACACCGTTTGTTATTTTTTAATTTAGATTATTTATATTTACTTCTCTCTCTCTCTCTCACACACACACACACACACACACAAACACACACACACACACCCTCCCTCTCTCCCTCTCTCTCTCTCTCTCTCTCTCTCTCTCTCTCTCTCTCTCTCTCTCCCTCTCTCTCTGTTCCTTTTAGAGAGATATTTTTATCTCAACTTTATCCTCTTACCAATCTCGAATCTTTCAGAAGACTTGAGATAATTTTTTGTAGTTACTTAATTTTCGATCAGCAGATTGACTCTTACTTGCGCTTGTCGGATTTCCGTTTTGACGAGTTTTGTTGTGTTTTCAATCCAAATTTAGAGTTGTTCTTCATCTATATTTTATATATCGCTTTTTTGGGTTGAATTTAATAAATCTTTTAGCCACCTCTCTTCCTTGTGTTTACTTCCGACTGTTATCATTCATTTAAGAAAGATAAATCTTCGTTCTTTAATAAGAGAGCCCGTTAGATAGGCTTATACGAAGTTCTTTTGAGAGTGGAACTGATTGTGATGCTTGAGACTTTATTTGCAGTTTTAGAGTTGTTTAGCATGGTCAGAGCTTTTCTGGTTAAGAGAGCCTTTCTAAATCTATGGATGGATCTCAACAACTATAATTCAATCATAAGAGGAGCCTCAAGTATATTTTGTTGGTTTAGATTGGTGGAGAGAGTCTCTTTAATAACCTTCACGACCAGATAAGAGTTTGGTCGAGAAAAATCCTGCTCGACCAGTTTGGAAATGGTCCGACTATAATTCAAATAAAATATAGCAAGTAAGTTAATGACTTGACGAGTCTGTCTAGTGGTCTAGTGACTACTTTATGATAGTTCTCGTCGAGTGTTGGATGATCAGGTTGTGTATTAAATATTATGGTCGAGTGTATATTTAGCTGAACAAGATTTTCCGAGAGCAAGACGCGAGCCGAATGACAAGAAATATTTGGTCGATAAATTGCTAAGAATTATTGAGGAGCTTCCTAAATAATTCTGACCCGTCATGTACTTCACCTTCTCAGCTGCTTGATTAGTAACCAAGTCACATGCCATGCACCTTTCTTCTTGGTTGCTTCTGCAGTAAATGGCACATGAAAGTCACAAGCAACCTGCTTGCCTTGCTTCTTAAGTTTTCATGTGAGAAGCACATGTTCTGGCTGCAACTTGCTTCAGGTGAAGGAAAATACAGCAGATGATTCTGTAGCAGCTCTCCAGCTCTTCACTGCCCCTTCTTTGGTCCCTCAGCTGGATACTCATTAAGAGACAGTCAGAAGTACTTAAGTCTCTCTTTCTCCTGCTTCCCATGTTCTGTAGACAGAAGTACAAAAATAAAGAAAATTTCAGAAAGATTAAGAGAGAAAAAAGAAGAGAAGAGTCATAGAAAAATAAAGAAGTGATTTAGGTGTTTTTCTTCCATCAGTTTCCTCAGTCAGTTGTGAGAAATTTCAGAAGGTGAGATTTTTGAATAAAACCCTAGACCTATTTCAGTTCAAATCATGATCAGACCTTGATCTTTTCTTTTCACCAGTCCAGCCGCAAGCTTACCTTGGAGAAGATAACTATCTGAGACCATCTATCAGTTTGGATTTTGGGTAATCTTCATCTCCTTGCCTCAGTCAGTATCTGATCAGAACAATTCATGTTTAGCTCAGGTCATGGTTGGATCACTTGTTTAAGATGTTGTGATGGTTCAATTTGTTAGTTTTGGTTTGAATTAATTTTTTGTAAACCTCTAGCTAACTTGATGGAAACTGTCTAGACCTAAGCTGAACTGAACTGATCGTGTCCTGAAAGAAACCTGTCTGAACAGAGCTGATCTGATCTAGGATGAGTAGAACCGAGCTTGAACTAATTTGATTTAAGTTGTTTAGCCTGAACCAAACTGTTGGATTAGTGATGTTCTGAACCGATAAGATTTGATATTTTCTTGAACTGATCCGAGCCCAGCTGCCTATTGTCTGAACTTGTCACGTACTCAACTAGTCTGAGTTGAACTGAATTTTTAGGAGCAGAGCTGAACTGACAGAGCTTAGTGAACTGTTTAGCCTTGAACTATTTTGTTGGACTGATGATTCTATGATCCGATCTGTTCTATTCTAGAACAGTGGACGAGTGAAGAATTCAGCCTCCACTCGATCCCATCCACTGAACCTTGTACTCCCAGTACTTGGTTAAGGAGTTAAGCTACAGTCTAGTAGATCCTTGGAGCAATTTAGTCTCTTGGTTTGAATTCAGATGGTGAAGGAGAGTGGTAAGATCAGCCGGACTCGTCCTTTTGATCGATCTGAATCTGAAGTGTACCAGAACTGGCGTGTGATTAGCTTGAGCTTGTGTCTAGTCATCCTTAGCGAATCTCATGGTTTCAAAGGTGAGTCTAGATAGATGATTCATGATTTATGAATGGGTGTTGCTTGTTTGGAATTATTGAATATGGTTGATTGATAAGCAAAGTCTCTTAATCTATAATTAAGGGGAGGTGTTTACTTGTGTAAACACTTAATAATTATTATGCATTATTCTTTGATGTTTATCCCAAGCGTTAGTACTTTTTCTCAAATAATAATATATATGTATATTATTAAGTATATGAATATAAATCATGTGAAGTCTTAGCATATTCACTCTCCCTAAAGTCCCCACATTTTGGTATTGCGAATGGAACAAGGTCATGAAGACACAATGATGTGGTAGCACCCTGGAGGCCATATATAAGGATGTTCGAGGATGATGGTAATGCTAACTCACTAGGCTCGGTTAGCCTTTGTGGTTTATCGGGTCTAGTATATTTATATTGTATTTATATATGAGTAAATGGCGAGTGGCATGGAGGTGATGTTTAAGATAGGATTCATATTGATGGAATGATAGGCCTTATATATATATATATATATTATAATAATTATGGAATATATTTCCACTGCATACAAATGGATTTAATTGCTCCGGGTATTATTGATATGTGTTGGGGTGTGGGATTAGACTGACTGAGGAAACTAGTTACTCATGACTCATTTGTGATACATGTAACCAGTAGGCGGGAAACCTTTACTCTAGGATGGGAAGGAACAACTTTACCGGTGGTAGTTTTATGATCCTTGCAAAGTTTTTTTGATTTATCTTATGTATAAAATTTGTTGACTGAAAGCCTCGAGGCTAATCCATAGCATTTAATAAGATGCTTTTGAAATCATATTATATAATTTATTAAAGAATGTTTTTGAAACTATGAGTTGCATATGATATTAGTCCTTGTCCAGACGAACTAACTATTGAGTATTACTCAGTCGGGTTGAAAAGCCTCGTGTTGTACCTAATAGGATATGTGTACTTAGGCGACTGGCCTAAGGTACTTGGATCTATTCCGGGAACTTCGGGTTAATCTTGTATGCACACATTGTGGCATCTTGTTTTGGTTTAAGTTACTAGTGATTGGTTGTGCATGTTCTTGTTTGATTATTGCACAACCGGTCGAGTTAACTTGTACTTAAAGCAGATCAGGGGTGTCACAAAGGTGGTATCAGAGCATGGTTATATGATGCTAGAGTGGAACTTGTTTCAAATGTTTTTCAAGTCAAAATGAGTTATGGGACAGATTCAAAACATCTATTACATCTCCGGACTCGTGTGTTATCAATGTCAAGGTGGGAGTTGATTTTGATCCACTTCAAGCAATCCGACGGCTTATGAACACTCAGATGCACTTTTTGTTTCCGCTGCTCAAGTCTATCCAGCTTATGCTGAGCCGTACCAGAACCAGAGCCGTACCAGAACCAGAGCCGTACAAGCCTGATTGATTCAGAATTGGTTTCAAGTTTACAGTTGGTGGTAGAGATGGTTTGACTGTAATACAAGACAATGGACACACCAGCCCCATTTCGTTTCCAAAAAGACATCTTGAAGCTTATGATGCAAATAATTACTTAGGAATACAAGATACGAGGAAGCACTGAACCGTTGAGGTAGGAATCAGCGTGACGTATATCTTGAACGCAACACTTGGAGCAGATCATTGACATGGCCCGTTGTTAAGAGAGTTACAAGAAGGATTTGGCAGCAAGCTATTTGGAGATAAATGCGATGAGTTGTTGGTCGAAAGTCAAGCATTACTTAAGAGAGATGAGATTAAGTTGGACAGATTTCAAGAGTTCAAGAAGTAGTATTTTCTACACAAGGCATGGGATCAATTGGAGATTGAGCTTACGACATTGATATAAGGAGATATTTCCGCCAAGAGCATCATCTAAAGATTACAAGCAAAAACCTTGGGGAACTTAGCCAAGAATTATCAGAGTAGACAAAATACCATGGAGTTCTAGAGCTTTGAGAACATGGTGGATTATTATGTAAATGTTAAGGGAGCTGTTACTGTCAAGGAAGCTTCTCTGTGCTATTTAGACTGTCTAAAGGCTATCATGTTCTGATCGAAGGTCAGTTTCAAGTAATGAATCATAACAGTCGATAGAGATAATTTTGGTTGGGCGTTTCATCAGATCAAGATAGAGTACCCAGATTTGTTATCGTTGTGGCTAGCCAAGACAGTATTTTCGTGATTCTTCAAGTGTGGGGAATCCTGAATTGTTTACTTTATTCGCACTTTGGTGGCTCCTCTGAAGAGTAAGGATGTTATTCTGCCCTGTCCTCTGAAGTCACCATATTCTTTTAACTATTCCTAGGGTACCAGTTGTTGAACTTGTTGGTGTTTCCTTACCGTTAGTTACGATTCAAGTGTTAGGCGTTTTGTGTAGAGCCTATACTTTATTGTTGCTTGGACCGTCAAAAAAGGTCCAATCCCATGTTTGCTTCCTATTCCATTGTGTGTTGCGTGTATTTTTAAAAAAAATTATGAATGATTGAATAAATAAGTGAATGTGTGATCAAGGTGTCGTAAGAGAAACCTTGCATAAGGACAGAATTTTCCGCACATATTGTGTTTGATTTGGGAACAACACATAGTTGTAGTTCCCGAGTGGTGTCATAGTTTGAGGGAGGATTCACTTTGGTGAATTCAAGTATACCATTCTTATTCTTGGATGTACTAGCTACCATTTTAAGTTATGGTATGCATTCCACATTCCTTAGTACTTCCGTTAGAGCTGTATATTTTTATCTAGAGTGAGATTGGCTATCTAGTTACAAGCTCAATTAGGATGTTGTTGAGGAAGAAGTCTTTTGAAGAAGAGAAGTCACTGTTGGCCTATAGTGGGACTCTACTAAAATTTAGAGTATCACTCATATCATTCCTAAGATTGGAAACCCTTTTGGGAAAAGGTGACGGGGCGTATTCCCTTATCTTGACCACTTCGAAAATAGAAGATCAATGGAGAAGAGTATAAAGTACAGTCTGATAATCAGAGAATTCAAAGATATGCTTAATTTGCCGGAAGGATTGTTGACATCTAGAAGTAACCCCTACAATATTCTTGTGGAAACCCGATTCGCTGCTATAGTTTAGGAATCTTTCCAAGTGATTCTAGTCGAATAAAGTCGAAGTTAGAAGATTTGTTTGCAGAAAGGTTTTGTTCGACCTTAATCTTTGCTGTGTGGAGCACCCATGTGAGTGGTAAAGAAGAAGGATGAGAGTTTGTGGTTACATTCAGCAGTAAATGAATCGATGACGTGACCATCAAGGACAAGTATCAACTTTCTAGAAGTGATGAGTTATTAAGATTAGTCGAAAGGTACATGTTGCATTCCAAGGAAGCTCAATGGATGCTTCAAGATTTAGTAAATGCTACTTCTAGGAAATGGGAACTGGGATCTATTAGCTAGCAAGTTGGAACAAGAAGTTGTTGCACATTTAGTAAAGACCGCTACTTATTATAGAGTAGTCGTGTCCAATCTTTCTTTCGAGATTTGAAGTTCTTTGGGTTGGCCGGTTACCATAAGAAGTTTGTTCAAGGATTGGTAACCATATAAAACCACTAAGCTAATCGATTGAGAAATTTGTTACTCTGTAATAGAGTAAAAAGGACTGGAGAAGCACGCAATCGGTAACCGACATACCTGATGTCTACACATATCTTAGATTGCATGAGCCTAAGCAGCCATATACTATTGCATGAGCGTATCATGTGTTGGCTTAGGTGAATGCTGATGAAAGATGATAGGGTAAAAGTCTATGCATCAAGGGAGCTAAAGAAGGATAAGGTAAAAACGACAGGGTAACAATCTATTCATCAAGGGAGCTAAAGAAGGATAAGGTAAATTATCAGATGCACGAGCCGGAGTTGGCTGCAGTTTTGTTGCAAGTAAAATTTTGGAATCCTTTTAGTATGGAGAAAGGATGCAAGTATTCACTGGTTCAAGAAGCCCTATTAAATAAATTGCAATTGCATGTGCTCCGAGGAGGGAAAAAATTGGCTGTCTTATGTGGAGAGAGTGAAGAGTCTCCAAGATTACAAGTAGTAAAAGCTTACTCCTTTTTTTTTATCTGAGGAACTCAGTTAAGGAATGAGAACATAAGAAAAACTTAGGAAGAAGAGAATGACGATAATTTTAGAGGATGATATGAGGATTGTTATGTACAAAAGGTTAGTTAGAAAAGATGTGGGAGAAGCAACCCAAGTCCTACCTGAAGTCAAGCGCGATAATTAGAAAAGATAAATTAAGTGAACCCGAGGAATATTGATGAATAAAAGAAAAGGTATGACCATAAAGTAAATGAAAATGTCAAGGTTGTTAAGATGTCAGAGGATGTTTCAATACATAAAGTCTGGAGTCAACGTACAAGAGTACCCAATTGGTGAATAAAACTGTAATAGACGGACTTGTTGGATCCTTAGTTGCTGGACAAAATAAAGAAATATGAAAGCAATGGAACCAGACTTGGCAATGGGAAACATCAGAGAGATTGAGTTGTTCAGAAGATTATGAAGAGGGTCTCAGAGTGATTAGAGGTCTATAGAAGCTTAAGGGAATTTATTCTGGGTATGGGTGAGTGTGTGTATTTCAGAGTAGCACCCTTGGTCTAAATCATATTAGCGTGATTGATCGCATTGGATCTTATTTGATTGCTGCACGGTTACCTTCAGGTATGGCACATCACCTAACATTCCATATTTCAAGATTGTGGTATGAGAGAAAGGCATATAGGAAGATTTCGGAAGTGATGGTATTCAGATACTCAGGGCTGAAAAAAGAAGTATGTGAACCGTAATTGACGAGAGTTGTATTGCAGTAATGAATTTGGTTCATTTTGAAAGTGGCTGCATATAAAAGAAATGATCGGTTCTGAAAAATCAGAAAATCAGCAATCTGTTATTTGATCAGTATTGAGTTGTTATCAGATTTAGAAACGTTATCTGTTGACTAGAGTATCTTTCAATTATGCTTTTGAAATTATATGACTCGAATAATCTTATACCAGACCAAGTATGAAGGAACTGCTGAAACTAGAAAACTTTCAAGCCATTCTCACCTATACTAAAGGTTCTTTGCGAATAGGTGAGCACCAATCAGAAGATTGGAGAATCAGAAAATTTTGTAAGTTCAAGTATTTGGGGGAACCAAGAAACCATCAATTGTTTTGACATCAGAAGATGAGGATAAGTCCAGAGCTGATTATCTTGAACTCGTTGCAACGACTCTAGGGTCCAGTAAATTGCGTACATCTATGTTTTTAGAATTCGGGGACAAATTCTTTTGAGGGTGGAAGAATGTAATAACACTCACGACCAGATAGGAATTCGGTCGAGAAAAATTCCGCTCGACCAGTTTAGAGATGGTCCAACCATAATTAATATAAAACTGAGTAAGTTAATGAATCGACTGGACTATCTAGTGGTCTAATGACTATCTTATGATAGTTCTCGTTGAGTGTTGGATGATCAGGTTGTGTATTAAATATTATGGTTGAGTGTATATTTAGCTGAACGAGATTTTCGAGAAAAAGACGAGAGCTAAAGGACAAGAAATATTTGGTCAAAAAATTGTTCAAAATTTTCGAGCAGCTTCCTAAATTATTCTGACCAGTCAAGTACTTCACCTTCTAAGCTGCTTAATCAGTAACTAAGTCACATGCCATGCACCTTTCTGCTTGCTTGCTTCTGTAGTAAATGGCACATGCAGTCACAAGCTGCCTGCTTGCTTGCTTCTTAAGTTTTCATGTGAGAAGCACATGTTCTGGCTGGAACTTGCTTCAGGTGAAGGAAAAGACTGCAGCTGATTCTGAAAGTGGTGAAGCAGCTCTCCAGCTGTCTCCACTGCCTCTTTTTTGGTCCCTCAGCTGGACACTAATCTAAAGATAGTCAGAAGTACTTAAGTCTCTCTTTCTCCTGCTTCCCACGTTCTGTAGACATAAGTACAAACCAGAGAAAATTTCAGAAAGATTAAGAGAGAAAAAAGAAGAGAAGAGTCATAGAAAAATAAATAAGTGATTTAGGTGTTTTTCTTCCATCAGTTTCCTCAGTAAGTTGTGAGAAATTTCAGAAGATGAGATTTTTGAATAAAACCCTAGACCTATTTCAGTTCAAATCATGATCAGACCTTGATCTTTTCTTTTCACCAGTCCAGCCGCAAGCTTACCTTGGAGAAGATAATTATCTGAGACCATCTATCAGTTTGGATTTTGGGTAATCTTCATCTCCTTGCCTCAGTCAGTATCTGATCAGAACAATTCATGTTTAGCTCAGGTCATGGTTGGATCACTTGTTTAAGATGTTGTGATGGTTCAATTTGTTAGTTTCGGTTTGAATTAATTTTCTGTACACCTCTAGCTAACTTGATGGGAACTGTCTAGACCTAAGCTGAACTGAACTGATCCTGTTCTGAACCAAATCTGTCTGAAATAAGATGATATGATCTAGGATGAGTAGAACCGAGCTTGAACTAAGTTTATTTAAATTGTTTAGGTTGAACCAAACTGTTGGATTAGTTATGTTCTGAACCGATCAGATTTGATATTGTTTTGAACTGATCTGAGCCGAGCTGTCCATTTTTTGAACTTGTCACGTAATTATCTACCCTGAGTTGAACTGAAATTTTAGGAGCAGATCTGAACTGAACGAGCTTAGTGAACTGTTAAGGCTTGAACTATTTTGTTGGACTTATAATTCTATGTTCCGAACTGTTCTGTTCTAGGACATTGGACGAGTGAACAATTAAGCCTTCACTTGATCCCATTCCTGAACCCTGTACTCCCAGTACTTGGTTAAGGAGTTAATCTAGCATTCCATTTGATCCTTGGAGCAATTTAGTCTCTTAGTTCAGATGGTCAAGGAGAGTGGTAAGATCAGTCGGACTCGTCCTTGTGATAGATCTGAAACTGAAGTGTACCGGAAGTTGAGTTCAATTAGCTTGAGATCGTGTCTAGTCTTCCTTAGCCAATCTCATGGTTTCAATGGTGAGTCTAGATACATTATTGATGATTTATGAATCGGTTTTGCTTGTTTGGAATTACTGAATATGGTTGATTGATAAGCAAAGTCTCTCAATATATAATCATGGTGAGGTGTTTACTTGTGTAAACACTTGATAATTTTATGAATCATTCTTTGATGTTTATCCCAAGCCTTAGTACGCGTTCTCAAATTACTAATATATATGTATATTATTAAGTATATGAATATGAATTATGTGAATTCTTATCATATTAACTATCCCTAAAGTCTCCGCTTTACCATGACTTGGTCCTGCGAATAGAACAAGGTCATGAAGACACTATGATGAGGTAGAACCCTGGAGGCTATGTACTGCATGACACATCAGTCTCGAATGTGCATAAGAACGTTCGAGGATGATGGTAATGCTAACTCGTTGGCTCGGTTAGCCTTTGTGGTTTATCGGGTCTAGCATATTAATATTGTACTTATATATGAGTAAATGGTGGGTGGCATAGAAGTGATGTTTAAGATAGGATTCACATCGATGGAATGATAGGCCTTATATATATTTTATAATACTTATGGAATATATTACCACTGCATACAAATGGATTTAATTGCTAGGGATATTATTGATATGTGTTGGGGTGTGGGATTAGACTCACTGAGTAACCTAGTTACAGGACTCATTTGTGATGCAGGTAACCAGTGGGCAGGAAAACTTTACTCTAGGATGGGAAGGAACAACATTAGCCAGCAGTAGTTTTATTATCCTTGAAAAGTAGTTTTGATATATCTTATATATAAAGTTTGCTGACCGAAAGCGGCGAGGTTAATCAATACCATTTTGTAAGTTGCTTTTGAAAGAATATTATATAATGTATTAATTAATGTTTCTGTAAGTAAGAGTTCCATATGATATTAGTCCTTGTCCGGATGAACTAACTATTGGGTATTACTCAGTCTGGTTGAAAAGCCTCGGGTTGTACCTAAAGGGGTATGTGAACTTAGGCGATTGGCCTTAAGGTACCTTGATCTATTCCGGGAACTTTGGGTTAATCGTTTATGTACACATTGTGGCTTCTTGTTTTATTTTAAGTTACTAGTGATTGTCTGTGCATGTTCTTGTTTGATTGCTTCACGACCGGTCGAGTCAACTTGTACTTAGACCAGATCGGCGATGTCACAGTGTCAGTTGTGCATATACCAAACATTCTCTCTTAGATTTTGTATTGTTTGTGATTTGAAACCCAGATTTGGATAATCCAATTTTTTTCCCAGATGTGAGTGACAAGGAATCTTGAACAAGAAGAGAAGGGAGGAGATGATGATACGTGAGAGAGTAAACAGAGACGATGCAGAGGAGTTCAATGAAGCTTGGAGACATGGAGGAGTTATCACCGGAGTGGTGCAGCGATCTTGTATTTTGTGTATTTTTCTGTGAGATCGAGCGGTTATTCGAACATGTATTTTGTGTTTTCTTTTCCTTATGGTATTTGACCTATGCTATGTAACGGCTGAGTTACCTCAACTCAGACATAAAACTTCTATAAATCAGACGACTATAGATTCAACAATGTGTAAGTTACTTCTATCATATATATAACTCAGTCAAACCTCAAACATACCATAAAATTGAAACTCCTCTTTTCGTTATGGTATTTGACCTATGCTATGTAACAAACTGAGTTAAATCAACTCAGCCATAAGAATTTTGTAACTCAGACAACTATAGATTTATTAATTTAGAAGTCAAACCCTATCGTGTATATAACTCAGCCAAACTCAAACATGCCCTAAATTGAAGCTCCTCTTTTTAATATCAAGTGAATGTAGATCAACTTAACGTGTTTAATTTCTTGAATTTCCAAGTGGACACACTAAATAATTTTTTCGTGAGATATATATTCTCTTACAATTACTTAAAACCTTCAATGGTAAACCCTAAATCATATACACTAAACCACATGCAATGCACTTTCTTGAATTTTCAATGAGACACGCTAAAGAGCGCGGGACCAAAAACCTAAAACCTAATGATATAAACCATAGATCTTATACCCTAAACCTATAAAATCTGAATAGTATCTAAATGTTTTGATACATAGTCAGTTTCAATATCAAATCGTTAAATAACATTTCCATTCACTTAAAAAATAACATTATGCATATATATAGTATATCCACAAGAGAATTGATTTACTCTTGACCGAAACCCCATGTGATAAGTCAGCCGTGAGGTTACTATAAGTCAGTCGTATGACAAGAATAAGTCAGCCAAACGAATGAATATCACAGCCGGAATGTAAATCAGCAGCATCGTTATAATAAGTCAGCCGTCAAATATAATTTTCCGGGGGAACAAAACTATAACTCGTACATGCGACGTTTTATCTTTCTATATATGTCTATACCGCTTATACTTGGAAGCAAATTAAATATTATTTATATTGATTTATTAATTAAAGATAAGTCCAAATTTATTATGGTTCCTGTGGGAACCATAAATCGCACTGTCGATTTTATGAACGGAGGAAAGCAAAGAATACTTTACTTTCCTTGAGGTTCTGATTCTATGCCAGAGCCAATTACAAGTGACCAAAAAAATGTAGAAAATATAGAAAGATAACAAAACATATTTAGAAAAAGTGGATCTTTATTTCGAATTCGCGTAAGAGAGTTGTGAGGTTACAATAGGTTATAAGAGTAATGTCCGCAAGAGCTGTCAGCGAGTTCCTTAGTTCTATCCACCTAAAACCTTAAACATAGTTAAGTTGCAGCTAAATTACAAAAGATGAAAAATGTACGAAAAAGGTTTTGTTGATTTCAGACTGAACCTTATGGAAGGTTGCCTACGTACCCCTTTCGAGGATCAAGCCAAATGTAGTTCAATTAAAAGAGTGGAACAAGAGATTAAACTGCCTGTGCGAGTTTGTCTAGTAATCAAGTGCCAGTCATAGAAACCAAGCTTGTCGAGAATATAGCCTAAGGTCTCTAAGTGCAAAGAGTTCTAAGAGTCTAAATTTTTTCCATGATCTCCTTTCCTTGGCTTATCTTATATATGCCTCCAAGGTAGGTTGTCTTTCCCTTTTTGCACCCGATTCGAGTCTATCTCTTCGCGAAAGTCTTCTTTGTCCTCTCTCTATTTAATGATTATTTTGAAAACTTGACATTTACTTTATTTTTTTCCATTTCACTTCTGTGAAAATAAAGTAAACCATCATTGTAGTTTGGGCTCATTGTTGTCTGTAATGGTAAGTGGGCTTTCACCCCGTTTTAGAACTTTTGGGGCCGTTTTTCGATTTAACATTTTTACGATTTCTTTTGGAAAAATCTCCTTCCATACAATGTTGGTTTCTATACCGTTGGCTCTGCAAAATGGTAAAACCGATTGTATAGGTAAAAATGGTGTTAAGTTAGTCATTACCTTTTTATACGATTGATTTGAAGTTTTAAGAAAAAACAAGTCTTTGCTGTTTTTATTGCAAACTTCAACAGAAACTCCGATTGAGACGAAATGAGGATCAGTAGACTCAAAGGAGAGGGCGAGGAGGAGGAGGTTGTCTTATCACCCATGGGCGACGAGACATGGAGTCGGTCTCGTCACCCCTGGACTACGAGACATGAAGCGTTTCTTGTCGCCCACGAGAGACATGTAGATGGTCTTGCCGCCTGTGGGCGACGAGACATGGAGTGTGTCTCATTGCCCATAGGCGACAAGACTTGGAGTGTGTCTCTTCGCCCACGGGTGACGAGAGTTGGAGATGGTCTCGTCTCGTATTTGCGATGAGATGTTGAGGCTATATGGTTGCCTTATTGCGATGAGGTGAGAGAAACAAGACGACGAGACGTTCGGAAACAATGGTTTCTTGTTTTATTGTATTTTTCTGGAAGTTATTGTTTGCTTTACGATAGATTTTCCATAAACGTTTTCCAAAAGTTGTTTTACAGAAGATTATCTCATAGATTATACTATGATGTTTTTCCGCGGAAAATTTCTGAATTTATTTTGATGGTAGGTTGTCTCGTAAAACTTGTCATTTATCGCAAAAAACTTCCACAAGAACATTGTTGCCATCTTTTCATATGTGGATAGAAATTCTTTTATACGTTGTCCGGGATGAAATATAAGAATTCCCTTCTTGTACCCTTATGCAATTGTTTTGGTTTATGTCGTATAGTTTTTTTGACATTTTTCAGATCTTATATTCTTAAGGTACAATTTCTCGGAGGATTTTAGCCGTTGATTTTGCCATGACCGATTTTGACCCCAACAGCACCCTTTATTATGTGTGTCAGTATGTACATAATCAGACATACTTTTTCTTATCTTGAGACACTAAACTGACGACAATCCTATGCTCGTCTCGTAAGTCAGCCGAAACATACTACCAAACCAGCTTAAGTAAGAAATAAAGCAGACGCATCACAACTTAAGTCAGACAAAACGAACTAATTCCCAACCAGAATGTAAATCAGTTGCATAGTAGTATTAAGTCAGCCGTCAAATGTATGTTCTGAGGGAACATAACAATAACTCGCACATGCGACGTTTTGTCAATCTATACATGTCTATATCTCTTATACTTGGAAGCAAGTTAAAGATAATATATATATTAATTTAAGATAAGTCCAAATTTATTATGGCTCCCTTTATTATCCGTGTGAATATGTACTTCATCAGACATGATTTTTCTAATCTCGAGACGCTAAACTGATGAAAATTCATATGCTCGTCTCGTAGTTCAGCCGAAACATACTACTAAACCAGCCTGAATGAAAAATAAATGAGCCGCATCACAACAATAAGTCAGCCAAAACGAACTAATATCACAACCAAAATGTAAATCACCCGCATCGTACTAGTAAATCTGACTAATTTTGCTATTCTTTTTGTCTGTAATCTCCACACAGAGACATTGTTGTTCGATTTTCGTTAGGCTTAGAAAACCTTTCATCTGTTGAGTATTGGATACATAAACTGGTGGAGTATCATGTGCCATAGTTTTCAAAGCTTTATTTAAGAACATATAGCTCAGCTGAATCTGATGGCTCGACTGCTTCAATCCGTAGTCCTCGAGTACCGACCTCACAAATTTGTCGTGTATTGTTTTCTCATATAAATGCAGAATTCTACACCCTCTACCGTCGACGTTGAATACATATCTGTTTTTTACCAAATTACTGGAAACAATAATTACCGGATCCATAAGATCTCGAAGAAAAATGAGATGAATAAAAAAGAAATAATAATGAGGAAGTAAAAGTAGATGAAGGAGAAGAAGACGACATCGCAACATAAACCCTAATATGTAACATTAAAAATAACATGGAAAATATGAGCTGATGACATGGAAAATCATAGCTGATGACATGGAAAATCGGTAAGTAAGCCACCAAACCAACACGTAAATCAACCTAAATAAATAAGCTGTCAAGTACAATGTATGTTAGTCGCAACTTGAATATTATTTTAGTAATTAATCTTTCACTAATAAATCAGGCCTGATTAGGTTGGAAAATATTTAGTCAACCGTATCGTCAAATAAATCAGCTGTCAAATTATTGTTATTGTAGTAATTATTTTTTCGTCAATAAATTAGTTGTAATTAGGTTGATTTTACTATTAATCCAGCTCATTACGGTATGCTGATTATATGTAAATCAGCTGTAACTACCTTCCATAAGTAAGACATAAATTAAATAACTCAGTCGTGTCTAATCTACAACTCAGCCAGCCGATGTATAAATCAGCCATAAATTTGTTCGCAAATGAGTCGTTAGCTCATAAATTAACCAAATTTCTGTAAATCAAACATCACTTACGGCTGGTTTTGAAGATGCAAGATATCTGCCCTGAAGTAGTCGTTGACGTAGATGCTGACGCAGACGACGTGTTGAGTGGTGAAGACCATGTGGAGTCAAGATGCTGAGCTGGAGTCGTGTAGACTTGGAGAGCAAGTGGGTATCTTGGAGAAAAGGCAAGAGGAATAAACTTGGGGAGCAAGTTTATGACTTAAAGGAAGACGAATAAGTGCATTCCAAGAAAAGGAAAGTTGCACTTATTGATATGGAAGATGTCCATATTGTGGTTCCTTGGAGACTAGGGTTTCGGAAACTTGGAGAATAACTATAAAATAGTTATGGGGTCGTCTGTAATTAGACAGAGACACATAGACTGATTTTATAGAGAGAGAAGCTCTTTGTGTGTTCTTGGTCGTGCTGAAGCAGTTGCCGAAGTACGTGACGGAGGAGAGATACAAGCGGGTAGCTTAGGAATCTTTCAGTACCAGTTGTTAGGGTGTTAACAGACTGTGTAAGGCTGATTAAGCAAGTCTTGTAAAGATTGTTTAAAAGGAGATTCTAATAAAGCATAGTGGTTGCTTGTATTGTTTTGTCTCTGGTTTACTTTCTGCATTACTTAATTGTGGTGTCATCTTTGCACTTACAATTGGTATCAGAGCGGGGCACCTAAGTTATCGGTGTAATCCTGAAGGTGAAGATGGACACGATTGTTTCTATGCAGAAGATGATCATGTTGAATGCGGACCAGTATGGTCATTGGAAGGCTCGCATGAAGCAGTTGATTTGAGGAATCAATGAAGATGCGTGGACTGCTGTGGAGACTGGGTGGGAGGAGCCTACCATAGTCACGAACGATGGGAAGAAGCCCAAGCCAAAAGAAGACTGGACAGAGGCAGAGCGCAATGCTTCAAAGTTTAATGCAAAGGCGTTGTCGGTGATCTTTGGAGCTGTTGAAGCAGAGCAGTTCCAGCTGATTCAGGGGAGTACTTCAGCTAAAGAGGCGTGGGAGATCTTGCTGAATTCGTTTGAAGGAGATGATAGTGTCAAGAGGGCACGTCTGGATCATCTTGGGTCGCAATTTGAGAATCTCAGGTGGTCTGATAATGATTCTGTGGCGAGCTTCAATGCCAAACTTAGTGCTAGGGCGCATGAAGCATTTGTACTTGGAAAGAAGTACAAGGAGAAGAAGCTGGTAAAGAAGTTGCTACGCTGTCTTCCAGTGAAGTTTGGAGCTCATAAGGCGGTCTTGAATACGACTACAAACACGGATGAGCTCAAGTTTGATAAGCTTGTGGGTATGCTGAAGGCAGAAGAGATGGATACAGACAGTAGCTCGGTCTCTACGTCAGGTGTTACCTCAAAGAGCATAGCGCTTG